>PITA01020667.1:0-34391 GCA_004023965.1 Spilogale gracilis | reverse complement strand
AAAAAAAAAAAAAAAAAAAAAAAAAAAAAAAAAAAAAAAAAAAAACTGAATATGTCTCTCTAGGGCATTGTTTATCTAAATTTGTTTAAATATTAAGAGCATTGCTGTGCCTTTTGTTTTTATGTAAATAATTTTAATATCATTTTCTCAAAAAAATGAGAGCAAATGCCACTGTACATAAATTGACAAAACAGTCACATTTATTACCATTTTTAAAAAAAGATTTTATTTATTTATTTGACAGAGAGAGACACAGCTAGAGAGGGAGCACAAGCAAGGGGCATGAGAGAGGGAGAAGCAGGCTTCCTGCCAAGCAGGGAGCCCGATGTGGGGCTGGAACCCAGGACTCCGGGATCATGATCTGAGCCAAAGGCAGATGCTTAACAACTGAGCCACCCAGGCGCCCCACATTTATTACCATTGTATTTAAGTTATCAATTGAGCTATGTCTCTATATAGTTAATCAAGCAATGCAGTGAACCTTTTTTTGGACATCTGCTATGTACACATTTGAGAACCACACATGGCCCGATAAGAAGATAAATAGAAGATTCTGCCACTGAGCAGCCTCTAGCTTACTAGAGAAAATAGACATATATATAGATTAGTATAATACATATCATATTGTGGAAAGGTCTCCAGTAGTTCCTTTATTTCCCTTCTTTTGAATGGAAAGACAGGAGAAAAATTATGTTTCATGAGGTAAGTTGCATTTTGAGAAATACCTACAATTACATAATTTTTGATAGGCAGAATTGGAAAGAGGAACATTTTAAGAAGAGAAGAAAACAACACTGTCTTGGGTATAAGAATGAAGTCTTGATCTAGAAATATAAGAATTCTAGTGGGCCAGATTTAGCTGCTGAGTGTAATGAATGTCAGGAGGAAGTAAGAGTATCATGGAAGAAAGATTTTTAGTTTTTTTTCTTAAAAGATGAAAATATTTTCACTGTTTTTTTTTTTTTGGTCTGGTAATCTTTGTAATTATGCTTTTGTAAAAGTAAAATAGTATAGTCATAAGTAAATAGAAAGATAACTCTTCTTTGGAATCTTTTTTTCCTCCCTCACCCATATCTCCTGCCATCTTACCTGACTCAGAATCAACCAATGATAAAACTTTCTTGTTAAAGTCTTCTTGACTTTAAAAAGCAAACATATTGGGGTGCTGGGTGGCTCAGTTGCTTAGTCTTAGGTCATGATCCTAGGGTCCTGGGATTGAACTCAGTGTCCAGCTCCCTGTTCAGCGGGATCCTGCTTCCCACACCTCCCACCTTTCCATTCTCCCCAGATCCTCTCCCCGCACCTCCCCCAGCTCATGCCCTCTTTCTCTCTCTCTCAGATAAATAAAATATTTAAAAATATAAAAAGCAAATATATAAATATATATTAATATAAAAGAACCATTTAATCCACAGTACTGTGGTACAATTTTTTTTCTTATTAGTATACCATAAACATCTTCACATATTAGTATTAAATGTTCTCCTTTTATCTGATGAATGACATACCATTGTGGAAGTGTGCTGCATTTTAATTAAACAATCCCTAATAGATGTACATTTAACTAATTTCTAATTTTTTTTCTTTTACAAATATGACTATTGCCATGTTCAGCTGTCAACTATGTTTTTCCTTTTATTAAATGAGGCCAAAGTCTTAAAAGGGCAGTTTCACCACAAAGAAATTATACCCATTTTGAACAGGTATATATTGCCCTTCAAAAAGTTTTATAAATTTGTCTTTCTAACACAGTACATCAGAGTGCCTGTGTTGCCACACCCTGATGAAATGGCAATAACAACCATTTCAACACCAATGTTATAGATGAAAAATAGCATATCTCGGCACGCTTAATTTTGTGAGTATTTGGAGGTCAGTGAAGTTAAACATTGTATTTGGTTGCCATTCATTAAGAACTGCTTATTTATGTCTTTTGCTTCTTCTATAGGATATTTATCTGTTTACTTACTGAATTATGAAATCTCCTTAAGATTATGGATCTGCTATCATATATGCTACAAATGTTTTTCTTGGTGGAAATCAACTTTTGTATGGTGTCTTTTTCCATAGAGAAATGTGTTATGTTTTAGGTAGTCATTTGTCAATCGTTCTATATGTAACAACTGAAGGTAAAGAAATGTAGCTAAGAGTACAGAATCTTGGACCACATACCTTGGGTTAAGATATCAGCTCCAAAATTCTGGACTCAATCTGTTTCTGCCTTAAGTCTGTACCTTCATATATCATACATCCTTTCTAGAAGAGAGGTTGAGGGAGCACACATAAGTCAATAGAAGCAAAATCATTTAGAAGAGTGCCTGTTATAATTAAGCACTTAATGAATATTAGTTTTCTTATTATTATTTGGTAAAATAAGACCGTCCCAATTCAAAAGTTACAGAAATATTTTCCTCTACTTTCATCTAATACTTTTTGTTTTTTATTGTTTAAATGTTTAATGTATCTTGTGGGTTTTTTTTTTTTTTTTTAAGATTTTATTTATTTGACAGAGAGAAACGCAGCCAGAGAAGGGAACACAAGCAAGGGGAGTGAGAGAGAGAGAAGCAGCCTTCCTGCTGAGCAGGGAGCCCGATGTGGGACCTGAGCCGGGTGTCCGGGATCATGACCTGAGCCGAAGGCAGTCGCTTAGCCAACTGAGCCACCCAGGCGCCCCTCTTGTGTTGTTTTTAATGGTGTAAGGATACTTACAAAATAAACAATTTTTTTTTTTTAAGATTTTATTTATTTGACAGAGAGAAACACAGCTAGAGGAGGAACACAAGCAGGGGGAGTGAGAGAGGGAGAAGCAGGCTTCCTGCCGAGCAGGGAGCCCAATATGGGGCTCGATCCCAGGACTCTGAGATCATGACCTGAGCCGAAGGCAGTCGCTTAACCAACTGAGCCACCCAGGTGCCCCACAAAATAAATAATTTTATCAACACCATTTATTATCGGATTTCCTTTTATTCTGATGACTTGATATTCTTCCTCAAAACTGTAAATCTCCACATTTACTATTAATGGAATTTTTGAAATTAGATTTTTTTACACTGTATCTTAGCCAAAAGGCCAAGAAGCGATGAAATTCAATTTTTTGATCTGGTATAAGAATTTCTGATTTCTGCATATTTTTTTGAGTTCTACCATATGGCAATGCTATTATGTTTTCAGTTATGAAAGCTGTTATATTTTCAGTGTTTTCTATGGTTTCAACATATTACTTGCAACTGACAGAATTTTTCTGTCTTTCCAAGTTATGTTATAATTTCTTTTTCCTTTCCTTAGTTCATTCAGAGCAATGAGGAAGTAGCAAATTTTGACTTGTTACTGTCACTAGTGGAACTGTCTTTAGGTTTAAATTTGAAGAGAAGTTTGAATTTTAAGAAACCACAGATGGTTTTAGTTTTGTTTTTGAAAAAGTCATTCATTTAAACTACTGTAACGGTGTATTCTTAATGTAATAAATTTAGTAAATTTAGAAAAATACAGTACAAATACAAATATTGTCCATTATTTCATAACCCCTAAAAAAGGAGTATTTATTTTTTTTTAGCAGTTATCTTCAGGTTTTCATTCCCTATACACATTGGCATTTCAGTTAGAAATGCAGAATTAGGTTTTGCATCCTCATTTGTATCATGATTGCTTAATAATAGCAATAGTATTATGCCTGGAATAATAGCAATATCCCTGGAAAGAGAAGAAAGAATTCTAATGGAGGAGGGAACATGATCTGATATACTCTTAGAAAAACTTCAGTGATATTCTTGAATGTTGAATTATAGTGAGAAAGAGTTGGTAGAAAAAAAGTGTATATATAAAGTATAATAATTTATATGAGGCTCAACTACCAGTGACCAGAAAAAAACAAAAACAAAAACAAAAACAAAAAACAAAAGCAAAAACAAAAAAACCTATAAATGAACTGTGACTCAAATAAAATAAAACTCTATTTCTCTTAAGTAAAAGAAATCTGGAGGTAGTTATTTTGGAGATGATATGGTTTTGTAAACATTATGACCTTACAGTTCTACCTAGGTACTCCTTTATCCTGAGCACATAAATTCTGTCAGTCCAATAAGGCTGCTTGAGTTCCAGCCATAATGCTATTAGTAAGTAGAGGATAATAATTGTGAAAATCAGGGAGAACAAATTATGAGCCTTTGCCTCAGTAGGCTTTTCAATGGTTAAGATGTGGAATAAATGGAACTTGAATTGAAACAGTAGAAACAGAAAGAAGGAAATGGATACAAATTTTTATTGAAATTTTGCTTTCACTTGAAGTTTTTTCAATATTTGCTCCTGGCATTATAACATGTTTTTTAAAACTGATTTCTAGGAGTGCCTGGGTGGCTCAGTTGATAGTGTCTGCCTTCAGCCCAGGTCATGACCCCAGGGTCCAGAATAGAGCCCTGCTATGGCTCCCTGCTCAGCAGGGAGTCTGCTTGTCCCTCTCCCTCTGCCCCTGTCTTCTGCTTGTGCTCTCTGTTTCTCAAATAAATAAATAGAATCTTTAAAAAATTGAGTTCTAAATTTTAAAATTGAGTTTTAAATTTAAAAATGAATCATAAATTTCACAGAAGGAAGTACACCAGTCTTAAATGTAAAACTTTCTATATCTATCTATATCTATATCTATATCTATATCTATATCTATATCTATATCTATATCTATATCTATATCTATATCTATATCTATATCATCTATATCTATCTATATCTATATCTATGCTTCTAGCCCCTCCAGAAAGTTCCCTCATATCTCTTTCCAATCAATACCTATAACTCCAGTATAGGAGGTACCTACCCAATACCTCCAGTCTGTGTAGTATCCACTATTTAAATTATTTCAACATAGACAGATTTTTCCTGTTCTTGATCTTCATATAAATGTAATCTCACTATGCACACTTGTGTGACTATTTCTTTTACTGAGCATGGTCACTTTAAGATTTATCCAGAAAAATAGCATGTTGATGAGGGAAAAATATTTATGAATTAAAAATAATTAAATTTAATTTCTCTATGTAATTTGGTAGAATAAGTGAGTTGGACTCCAGTATGCATACACATATTTCAAAAAATGATAAAAATGTGCTTTGTTTTTGTTCTCTGCCTTGCCATTCTTTAAATGACTGTGTGATGAGGAGTATGGCCATATATGAGATAGGGTTCAAGACAATTTAAGTATTGCTTTAACACCTAAGTCCAAAATGTCTACTCGTGTATGCAAGGAATTACTTAGAATCAGCAAAACTGGTGTTCTTAGAGTGGGTAGAGTATATGAGCAGTCCAGGAAATTTTAGTATTTTGGCAAAATTTAATAGCTGTTAATTTGTTGACTATATTCCTTGATCAAAAATGTTATGTGTCTCTGGGGAAAGTGAGAGGAGAAAGGCTGACACTATGAATGTTAAATGATTGTGTGTGTGTTTTTTTTTTTTATTCTTAAGTTTATTTCAAAAGTATATACTTGTTTTGTTTTTTTTTCAAAATTTCCTCATTATTATTCTGAAGGGGCAACTAAAGGAATGCATCTATGTTGGGAAAGTATGAGAAATGATTAAAATTACCAACAAAACAGAGAAAGCTTAAAGACCCTTTGTAATCATCAAAGTATCAGATTATTCATTTCTTTAAATTAAAGCTAGTGCTCAGCACTCTTAAAATTTCTAGGCAATTAAGTGGGTTCTGTAGTTTGGCTACTTTGACTATAATCTTGCTGATTTGGATGGTATTTTATTAATGATATCTCAAGGGGAATTTGCAATAGCTTGAAAATTAATGAAATATTAATAACCAACAACTGAAGAAATGCAGATATGCCTGCTTTGGAAAAGATGTGATGTGACCTGCATACTTCTTACATTAAGGGCATTTTATTTATTTTGTATTTGCATTTGTATTTTAAGAATGACAGTCTATGGTATAACTTAAGGAGTGGTGTTTCATTGGAAATACAGTACACATATTATGTGATCTTTGAAGATTATCTGTGCAAAACAGTATTTTGGCAATTTGACATATTGTAGGTTAGTGAAAATAATTTTATGCAGTTAAGAAGTAATTTGTATTTTCATATAATGTAATATGTTACATTATTCTGTCATCAGAGGGAAATAGCTCAACTTCTTTGAGTTCCAGTAAAAAACAAATATATCCTATACAGAATAGAGAATGGTTAATCTGCCAAAGAGGATTTTCTATGCTCCTGTACAGCAGGACATACAAGGACCAGGTAGTACAAGGTGAAATTTTTACTCAAAAAAGGAAAGGACGTACCTGCCTATGGCATCACTCTGGTGTGGAGAGGGGCACTGGTCCCTGAAGAGATTACATGGGTAGAATGTGCTAAAAGTAGAGATAAAGAAATGATGCATGGTCAAATCTGAAATTTTACCTTGTTTGTTGAAAGAAATATTACCTTTGCCATTTAAAATGTATTGCATGGGAGTGCCTGGGTGGCTCAGTCACTTGAGCATCAGACTCTTGATTTCAGCTCAGGTCATGATCTTGGCGTCCTGAGATAGAGCCCTGCCTCAAACTCCATGCTCAGTGAGGAGTCTGCTTGAGATTCTCTCTCTCTCCTCCCTCTGCCCCTCTACCCCCTTTTCTAAAATAAATAAATATTCTAAAAAATTTAAAATTTAAAAAAACATAATGCATTATATGAAGACAGTTTTAAGCAATTACTTAAACAGATATTAACACTTAGTTTAAACTACTAAACCTCTGAAAGTAAAAAGTATAGGCATTGATCGAGAGTAGATAGGGGAGGAGAAGAGTAAAGTTGGGCACAAAACTGAAAATTGGATCTCAAAAATTTCACCAGACTTTGAAGGAGTTCTTATTGGCTGAGTAAAATACGAGAGGCTGATATCAAAATACATTGTTAAGTCTTTATCACTGTAAATAAATATAATTAGCAAAATGAAAATATTTATTTTTTCACAAAAGATGGCATTATATTTAATCACTTAATAAGATTTAAAGTCTTAATTGAGTGACTCTTTTGGAGAATCAGAGTAAAGATTTTAACACCTGCTCATGTATATCTAGAATTATAATTGATACATCATTTTGGAAGGCAGGATATTAATATATGTATTTTGTAAATGATACATTATTTTACTTTGTCATTTATTTGTAGGAACTTATTGCCATAGAAAAGATTTCTACACTGGGCAAAAACGTATGTATGAGAAATATTGGGTTATAGTGAAGGTTTGGAAACAACCAAAACTCATCCCTGAGTAAATGGTTAAATAAATGAAAGTATACTTATACATTTTAATATTATGGAGCTGTACAAAAGAATTAGCTAGTTCTACTTTGAAAAGGAAAGTTTTGTTGGCTAACTGAACATAAAAAGAGAGAGAGAGAAAGGAGGGAAGGAAAGAAGGAAAGGAGGAAGGAAGGAAGGAAGGAAGGAAGGAAGGAAGGAAGGAAGGAAGGAAGGAAGGAAAGGAAGGAAGGGGGGAAAGAAAGAAAATGTTTTCTGCCAGATATAGTTAGGAAAAATAGCAAATTGTAGAACATAGACAATATTGTGCTGGGCAGTGGGGGTGGGGAGAGGGCTGTGTATGAATGTCTATAAATGGTGGAAATCTCTTAGGAATGAAATTTGGGCCATATTTTATATGCTACATTTATACATTTTGTATGATGGAGAGAAATTACAGACATAGAATTTTGTGTTGACATCTCACCCAGTATAAAGTTTTTAAAAAGAATTTCCTGAAATTGCAAAAGGCTAGTGACCTCCCCATGAATTCTTAGAAAACCCCTAGATTACCATGTGTTTAACATGTTTTTGAAGTTATTGATGCATCATCCAAGAGAGTTGCAGTAGATCTTCTCTGGAGTCCTTCTAGTTCCGAATAGCTATAATTCTGAGAGATGGGAGAGAAGATTTCAAACCTGCTGTATTGAGGAAGACTTAACTTACCCATGAAACTCCAGCTATATTTCAGAATTCATTCTTAGACTTTTTCCCCTGAATAAGTATCTCTTGCTATCTCATCACTTTGAACAAATACCATTAGGAGACCAATTAAGATTTCACCTGATGACAGATGTATTTCAAAGCACAACTACAAATAAGGTGATGTATCTGAGTTCATCATTAAAAAATTATATAATCTGTCTTGTTATCTAATCAAGGCATGTTTTCTACACCCTAAGTCCAAAGGCCAAAGTGGATCTAAACATCCTATGAAGTTTATCAGAAAAGTCTATCTAGGGCACCTGGGTGGCTCAGTGGGTTAAAGCCTCTGCCTTCAGCTCAGGTCAAGATCTCAGGGTCCTGGGATCGAGGCCTGCATTGGGCTCTCTGCTCAGCAGAGAGCCTGCTTCCTCCTATCTCTCTGCCTGCCTCTCTGCCTACTTGTGATCTCTCTCTCTCTCTGTCAAATAAATAAATAAAATCTTAAAAAAAAAAAAGAAAAGTCTATCTAATGAATTGACACAAACATAAAAATTGTGTCACTAACAAGAAAAGTAAATTTATAATAGGGAAACTAGAAAAAATAAATACACAGCAATTATTCTAACTGGGGTTGGATATTTGTTTATTTTTGGTGGGCAACTATCATTACATACTAACCTTTAAATATGTTGACCTACTGTCTAATATATACATGACTCTGAACTCATTTTCACCAAGTAAGAACAAAAAAACAAACCAACAAACACAAGTTCTCTGATTATTTGAGAAACTATTTCTCTGCGGTTAAGAGGATTTTTATACTCCTAAATCAGAACATGTTAACAAAGGCCCAGATTCTCAGAACAATTAGTATTCTAAAGAGAGATTGAAAAGAAAAGTTCCTAACCACTTTTCTTTTAGCTGTCAATTGCATAGACTTCCATACAAACTCTATGTGAATACACATACAATTTTATCATAAGACTCATTGAAAAATAATTCATTGACAACATTTTCTCTGTACATTATATCCATTCATGAGGCTGAATGTTGCAATTTGTGATGTAGAAATATTCTAACAAACTAAGCACTAATTATAATAAGATCAAATACTAACACTTTACAGAAGTATTAATGATGTGAAAGATTTTAGCTTTCTATATGAGAGAATGTTATTTAGCAAGTGTGGAATGATATTTTTAGTCTAGAGAGTTAATTAATAATTCATTCATGAATATTAAAGGCAGTTACTAAAATATATATCTGACTTCACAAAATATAATATTGAAATCTGTGCTTATTTAGTGTGGTGATTTTTATTTGTAGGACTGTTTCTTCATCTCTTGGTACCTTTCTCCCCTTCGATTGTCTCTTTCGGCATATATTTGTTTTACAGTGAACACATATCTCATGAATCTGTGTTTACCAGGTTTTGTGTTACCTATAGGAAGAATAACTAATAGGCATAGCTTTTACCTGAAGTTAAAGTCACCATAATAAAACTTAGAATAGATAGAATTTAAAAAAATTATTTGCAATAAAAATGTATATTCTTTGTTTATGAATGAAAATGCAGGATATAGACCTTTTGTTTAATTTATATTTCCTCATTATATTTACTCATTTTTGTAATAAAGTTTCAAGTGATATCTTATACTTACTGCTCAGAAATGCCATTTTATATAGATGTACTGCATGAGTATAGATATGGCTCCATGCTCTAAAATTAGCCCACAATAGAGTTTGGCTGACCCATTATTAAAGTCTTTCTTTGTCAGGATACTGCTTTTTTAAAAGAGGAAATGGTAAAGAGTGGTGTCTTCTCAATTAATCCATTGACACAGATCAAATTATTTGAGTAGCTACTAGAAAACATGATCCCAGTAAATAGAAGTAAACACATATCTTTTGATAGCTTAAAGAATTCTGAACTGATACCTCCTAAGTTCCTATGAAGTTTTTTCTTCTCTCTCCAGATTTTCTACTCCTTGGTAGTCTGCCTTTTCAGTTTCTCCAGCAGTTCTTTACTTTCTGACCAATGCTACTAAAGTATTATACAACTTTGATTATAGCACTAATTATAGCCTTAATCATACTGTGAGGTGGTATTTATAATAATGTTCTTACAAAAGATGTGAACTTTTTTCTTTTCTTTCTTTCCTTTCCCCTTTCCTCTTTCTTTCTTTCTTTCTTTCTTTCTTTCTTTCTTTCTTTCTTTCTTTCTTTCTTTTTCTTTCTTTCTTTCTTTCTCTCTCTCTCTTTCTTTCTTTCTTCCTTTCTTCCTTTCTTCCTTCTCCCTCCCTCCTTTGCTCCCTCCCTCCCTCTTTCCTCTCTCCTTTCTTCTTCCTCCCTCTCTCTTTCTTTTTTTTCTTTCTTTCTTTCTTTCTTTCTTTCTTTCTTTCTTTCTTTCTTTCTAGCTGTGCAATATTAAAAGTTAATGGAGGTCTTAAATAAGTTTATGTGAGGGCCTAGTGTAGTACCATGTTTGTTTTTTTACATAATCATTGCATGTTGCTTGTTGTTGAAAAAATGAAAAATCGAACTCTCTTATACTGTCCCAGACAATGAGAAATCCATATAGGGCAGGGATTCTTGATCAAAATTCATTATTTCTTATTTTATAAATCACAGTTGTAGGAATTCTCACTGATATTACTGAAGTTCACAGAAGTGGGGTACTGAGAATAAAATATTTTTATTTTGTTTTGTTTTGGTATGACAGCACTGTAATAGAAATTACCTATAATATTTGAGATGGCTCTTTGCAAATAGAAGTTCTACTCTGATTTGAAAAACTCTTTTGCAGTTCAGCTCTTTATGTGCTTCATATGTATTGCAAGATTTTACTTATGTGAAGGTTTTCATAGTATCACAAAAAATGCTAGTGATTTTCTCCTTCCTTCCTTCCTTCCTTCCTTCCTTCCTTCCTTCCTTCCTTCCTTCCCTCTTTCTTTCTTTCTTTCTTTCTTTCTTTCTTTCTTTCTTTCTTTCTTTCTTTCTTTCTTTCTTTCTTTCTTTTTAAGATTTTAAAGGTTGGGACACCTGGGTGGCTCAGTCGGTTAAACATCTACCATCAGCTCAGGTCATGGTCCCAGGGTCCCCTGGGATCAAGTCCCACATCTGTCTCCCTGCTTAGCAGGGAGTCCACTTCTCCTACTCCCTCTGCCCCTCTCCCTGCTTGTGCTCACTTGTGCTCTCTCTATCTCTGTCAAGTAAATAATTACTTATGTATTTATTTATTTTATTTAAATAATATATATCTTTTTAGGTTTATTTAATACAAATAAACTCTTTAAAAATTTTAAAATTTATTTGAGAGTGAGAGATAGAATTAGTGGGAGGAGGGGCAGAGGGAGAGGGAGAAGCAGACACTCTGCCCCTGGCACCCCAGTTCTAGTGATTTTGAATCACTCTATTAGTACATGTCACTGATTTAGATCAGAATACTGATATAAAAGTAATTCGTTTTCTAAGTTTTTAGAAATGTTTCCTTCAATTCAGCAGTATATCTCATAATCTTATTTATTTAACAGAAATATCTCAATGAAGGGTATACAGCTAAATTTTTAAAAATGGTTATAGGGTGCCTGGGTGGCTCAGTTACATAAGCATCTGTTTTTGGCTCAGGTCATGATCCCAGGGTCCTGGAACTGAGTCTCACATTGGGCTTCCTGCTCAGCGGGGAGTTTGCTTCTCCCTCTGCCTGCTGGTCTCTCTCTCTCTGACAAGGAAAGAAATAAAATCTTTAAATAAATAAATAAAATTAAGTTAAAAATAAGCTATAACAGTGGGAAAATATTATTTTAGTACAAAAATGTATTTTCAAAAAGTAAAAAGATATAACATGTGCCCTTAAAGACAACATATAGGGTGGGGTGGAGGGAAAAAAGTTGAGCTTTGGAATGGAATCAAACTTAGTTGCTATCAACTTAAGGTAGACTGCTATGTATAACTTGTTATAGATAAGCCTCATGGTAACCACAAAGTAAAAACCTGTAATAAATATATAATAAATAAAATATATATATAAGATATAAATAAATATATAAAAATATATAATAATAACCAAAAGATAATGAGAAGGGAATATAAACATACCATCAGAGAAAGCCATCAAACCACAAAGAAAGTGAACAAAGAATTAAGAAACAGAGAGGTACTACAAAGACAACTGGTAGACAATTAACAAAAGATGGGTAAAGACATACTTATCAACAATTACTTGAAATGTGAATGGACTAAGTTCACCAATCAAAAGACATAAAGTATCTGAATGGATAAAAATGGAAACAAAAAGCAAGCCCCATCTATATGCTGCCTATAAGAGACACATTTTAGATGTAAGGACACATAGAGATAGAAAGTGAAGGGATAGAAAAAGAAATTCCATACAAATGGGAACCAAAGTAAAACTGCAATAGCTATATTTACATCAGACATAGTCCTTTAAAACAAGGACTATAATTAGAGACAAAGAAGGATGTTACATAATAATAAAGAAGTCAATCTAATAAGAAGATATAACATCTATAAATATTCAGGCACCCAACATAAGACTAACTAAATATATAAATTAAATATTAACAGACCTAATGGTAGAAATAAACAGCAAGAGATAAGAGTAGGGAATTTTAATATCCCACTTATATCAATGGATAGGTCATCTAGACAGAAAATCAATAAAGAAACATCAGACTTAAGCAACATGTTAGACCAGATGGACTTAACAAATACTTATAGAATTTTCATACAAAAGCAACAGAGTACACATTACTCTCAAGTGTGCATGGAACATTATATAAGATAGATAATACATTAGGACATAAAACAAATCTTAACAAATTTAAGAGAAATGGAATCCTATTGAACATCTTTTCCAATCACAATTATATGAAGAAAACTTGAAAATTCACAAATATGTGAAAATTAAACATGCTACTGAATAAATAATGGATCAAAGAAGAAATCAAAAGAGAAATAAAAAATACCATGAGACAAAGAAAAATGAAAATGTAACATACCAAAATTTATGGGGTTCAGCAAAATCAGTTCCAAGAGGGAAGTTCATAACAATAATGTCTCCCTCAAAAAATGAGAAAAAAATCTCAAATAACCTAACTGTATACCTTAAGGAACTGTAAAAATAAGAAGAAACCAAACCCAAAGTTAGTAGAAGGAAGGAAATAACAAGGATTAGAGCAGAAAGAAATGAAATGGAGACTAAAAAGACTGTAGAGAAGATCAATGAAACTAAGAGCTGACTCTGTGAAAAGGTAAACAGAATTGACAATTTTTACCTAGATTCAGCAAGAAACAGAAAAGAAAAAAACTAAGGCTTAAATACATAATAGAAACGAAAAAGGAGACCTTACAACTGAAACCACAGATATACAAAGAATCATAAAAGACTGCCACAAATAAATGCCAACAAATTCAGGAACCTTGAAGAAGTGGATAAATTCCTAGAAACACACAAACTTTAAAGACTAAATTAAAAAGAAATAGGACATCTGAACAGATCGATTACTAGTAAGATTGAATCACTAATTTAAAAACTTCCTAAAAACAAAAGTTTAAGACTAAATACCTTCACTGATGAAATCCACCAAATATTTAAAGAAGGATTAATACCAATCTTTCTCAAACTCCCCCAAAAGATAGAAGAGGGCACAGTCCAAACTCATTTTATGAGCCAATGTTACCCTGATACCAAAACTAGACAAAGATACCACAAGAAAAGAAAATTATAGGACAATATCCCTGATAAACTTGGATGCAAACATCCTCAAAAAAAATAGCAAACCATATTCACGGGGCGCCTGGGTGGCTCAGTTGGTTAAGCGACTGCCTTCGGCTCAGGTCATGATCCTGGAGACCTGGGATCAAGCCCCACATCGGGCTTCCTGTGCGGCGGGAAGCCTGCTTCTCCCGCTCTCAGTCCCCCTGCTTGTGTTCCCTCTCTAGCTGTGTTTCTCTCTGTCAAATAAATAAATAAAATCTTAAAACAAAACAAAACAAAACAAAACAAACAAATAAAAAGTATTAATAAGGCTGTGTAGAAAAGAGAAACCTTATGCACTATTGATGCAAATATATATTTGTGAAACTGCTATGGAAAACAGTATGTGTCCTTAAAAAATGAAAAATATAAATATCATACAGTCTGCCAATTCCACTTTTAGATATTAGATATTATCCAAAGATAGCAAAAAGATAATTTGAAAATATTTACACACCCCGATATTCACTACAGTATTATTTATAGTGCTCAAGATATGGAAACAACCTAAATGAATAGATAAATCATGAGTAAGGAAATAGAGGGAAAAAAATATGATTGCTCTTATATGTGGAATCAAAAATAATCTAAGCCCACAGAACTGATTGGTGATTTTCAGGAAGCAGGGGTTGAGCAGGTGGGAGAAATGAATGAAATATTTTTTCTTTTTTTTAAAAGATTTTATTTATTTATTTTACAGAGAGAAACACAGCTAGAGAGGGAACACAAGCAGGGGGTGTGAGAGAGGGAGAGACAGGCTTCCCTCGGAGCAGGGAGCCCAACATGGGGCTCAATCCCAGTACTCCAGAATCAGGACCTGAGCCGAAGGCAGACGCTTAATGCCTGAGCTACCCAGGTGCCCCTTTTTTCCTTTTTTAATTTAAATTGAATTAAATTTTTTAAAAGGATTCAGAAATTAATATACATCTATGTATGGATATATCTTCCCTCAAAATATTGACTGCTTAGTTCAGTGAAGGAAAAAAAGTCTATATTTTATTCCCCAATCTGTGGAAAACTAGATGGAAATATTTTTTTAAGTTTTTATTTAAATTCCAGTTAGTTAACATACAGTGTAATATTAGTTTCACATATACAATATGATTCAACATTTCCATACAAGACCTGGTGCTCATCACAAGTGGATTCCTTATTCCCCATCATCTGTCTCAGCCATCCCCCTGCCCACCTCCCATCTGGTAACCATTGGTTTGTTCTCTATAGTTAAGAGTCTGTTTCTTGGTTTGCCCCTTTCTCTTTTTTCCCCCTTTGCTCATTTGTTTCGGTTCTTAAATTCCACAAGAGAAAAATTATCCTATTTTTCTTTCTCTGACTGATTTGTTTCACTCAGCATAATGTTTCCTAGCTCCATTCACATCATGGCTAATAGTAAGATTTCTTTCTTTTTTATGGCTGAATAATATTAATTGTACAAACACACACACAAACAGACACACACACACACCACATATTGTTCATTCATTCATCACTTGATGGATACTTGGGCTATTTCCAAAATTTGGCTACTGTAGATAATGCTGCTATAATCATTGGAATACATATATCCCTTTGAATTAGTATTTATGTATTCTTTGGGTAAATACTCAGTAGTACAATTTCGGGGTCATAGGGTGGTTCTATTTTTTACTTTTTGAAGAACCTTCATACAATACTGCTTTCCAGAGTGACAGAACCAGTTTGCCTTCCCACCAACAGTGCAAAAGGATTCCTCTTTGTCCAGAAATCCTGTTACAATCATATAGGTAACCCCACAATGAGTGGTGGAAGATACAGGAAGGAGAAGGAAACAATTTGGAGGAAGAGAAGCAAAATTATGGGTACTGAAACGTGTCCTAGAAAAATCAGATCTTAAGGAGTACAGTGGGCTTTTACTGAATTTGAGTTGGTCTAAGTCATAGATACTCTTAAAAGTCTTATTGTTTCTCAAAGGAATTATAACCAACAATACACTCAGATAAGTTGCTTTCTTGGAAATTTAAATGTAAAGTTAAACAGGTTTTTATAGGGCTATTTTTAGAAGAAATTACTAAAGAGAGCCCAAAATTATGAAGGAAATAGACTTACTAAATATATTAGTATAAATTTATTTTATAATACTCCTAGAAAAATACAAGAAGTGCATTAGAATATAAAACTGTTTATTAGCCACTTATTAATGGAACATAAGCAATAGCATGGAGAATATTAGAAGGAAGGGAATATGAAGGGGGAGAAAACGGAGTGGGAGATGAGCCATGAGAGACTGCAGACTCTGAGAGACAAATTGGGGGTCTTAGAAAGGAGGAGAGTGGGGTGATGTGTGAGTCTGGTGGTGGGTCTAAGGAGGGCACGGATTGCATGGAACACTGGGTGTTATATGCATCATGACTAACATACAATAAAAAAGGTGCTTGTTAAATACGTATCAGCGCTGAGGTTTTTGTTTTTGTCCAATGTTGTATTTTAAGCAATATGATTTAATTTTTGCATTATTTTACCTTGGTTCAACATTAATTGGAAATTTTCTTGTGTGTCAGGCAATTTGCTATGTACTAGTGTTACTAAAATAACAAATTGGCCTCCATAGTCTAATAAATCAAATTTGGAGTGTTAGAGAAAAAAAATTTAAACAGATGATAAATGCTTCTCACTGATAAAATGCTATAATAAAGATGCAGTGATTATTATAGGACAACAACTGGGAAAGCAGAGATACTATGTTAGATGAGGTTACATTTAAGCCAAGTCTTACAGGGTGAACAGGCATGAGCTAGAGCAGGAGGAAGGTAGGTTGATCAGACACGGGGAGAAGAGAGTGATTGTATATACAAAGAACTATCATCTTGCTGTTAATATACCAACATTGTGTTGGCTACTATTGTAAGCTTACATATGTGTGGCTTCAGGCAATCTGGCTTCAAAGCCTGGGCTCTTAACCACATGCTATACTGCTTTTCATAATAACATAGCATATTCTGGCATGACTGAAGCCATTCACTGTGGTTAGATCAAAGGGTTCATGTAATGGAATGATTAAAAATCAAATGAAAAATTATTGAGAGAAGATTCTAAAGGGGCTTATTGCTGCGTTGGGGATCTTTATACTTTATCTTAAGGGAAATATTAAGTCATCACACATTTTGGAGGAAGCAAAATAATGATATTTATATTTTAGAAAAAAAAATCAAGAAAAAGATACTTTTTAGGAGGCTATTGCAATAGACCTTATGAGTGGTGAGCAAAGTTAGGACTTAAACATTTTAAAATGTATATGAGGCTTTATTTCAGAAATTCTTGAAAAATTGAGGCAGAATAGAAATTGAGAGATATAGTGAAAAGGCATGGACATTACATCAAATAATTTTTAAAGTATTTATTAATTCAGTCATTTGGTATATTTTAGAATATGCAATGTAGATTATCAGACACCAACCATGGAATAAAAGGAATAAAAAGAATAAATCAGGGTTTCTTTCACCAAAACAAAACCCAATAGCTGAGCTACAGGGCATATGGTATCAATTTAAAAGGATAGGAACGATCATTTATGAATGTTATTTGTTTTTAAAAGATAATTCTGTATTTTTTGCACTCACACTAACATATTCAATATGGCTCATTTCCACTGTGGCATCTAGTTTACAAATTCATATAAACCATTTATATTTCACTTCAAAGGATTAGTCATATTAGAAAAATTTTGTTGGCTAGCCATAAAACTCTTCAGCAATATCCACCTAGGGGTACTAGAATGATTTGAGTTCATAAAACCTGAAGAGAGGCATAGTTAGAGGTCAGCAGAATGTCATTAATTACCTTTCTTTTTGCTTCAGTGGTAAATTTTCTGGAAGATTAAGAGTTACTTCTTTTCTGGATACCCTTTGTCTTCCTCTCTAGCTTAACTTTCCACTGCTTTCCAGGACAGACCCTCAATACTATAAGAAGGCTTTTCACCCTCCTATAAACATATGAGGTTCTTTCCTATCTAAAAAAGTCGGACCTAAAATCTGCAAAGATGGGCATTAATCAGAGGAGGAGCTACTACCCAGGAAAGCCCTCTATTTATCTGTGCAGTCCTAGATTTCGTAGTAAGATCTCCTAACTATAAAAAGTTACATGGGTCTCAGTCCATTTTTAAGTGGATGCTATGATTGTAAATGGTGCTTTTCTTTGAAAAGAAAAGCAAAGAGTGCTTAGTGATCTCTAGAACAAAGTCGTTGAATTCCTCAATCTTGAGATTAATCATAATGGGATGGAATGAGCAAATGTAATGCAAAAGCTGGAAAACAACATTCTAATATGAACATTTATTGCAGTATGAGGGTTTAAATTGCCCCACAAAGATTCAACCTAACAGCTGATTGCATAAAAAATATGCTTTATAAGTGTATGTATATATATACATATATATGTATACACACGCACATATAAAATGGCATTTCATGTGATTATTTTTAAAGATTTTATTTATTTATTTGACAGAGAGAAACACAGCTAGAGAGGGAACACAAGCAGGGGGAGTAAGAGAGGGAGAAGCAGGCTTCCCACCGAGCAGGGAGCCCGATGTGGGGTTTGATCCCGGGACTCCAGGATCATGACCTGAGTGGAAGGCAGACACTTAACAACTGAGCCACCCAGGTGTCTCATGTGATTTTTTTTTTTTAGTTATGTTTATGGTCTTACCATTTCTAATGTCATGCTATTTTTATATAAGTTTCTAAACTTTCTTTTAAAAATTGTATATTACTACTTTCTGCATTAATTTTATCCTTATTTTATCACTTAAATTCTGGATGATGTGTGTGTTTATATAATTGTAAATTTGCCCTGTGTAGGTCTATGTATTTGCAGAAATGTTCAATTCTTACAAATGATTATTAGATGATTTCATTGGAGAAAATAGGAATTCCAGGCCCATTCGTCAATTTTCAGCCTGGATTGTTGCTTTTTTATAACTGAGTTAAAACCCTTAAGGAATATAGTGCATAGCAGATAAAATGATTTAAGATTAACTATCTGGTTTCACTCTTGGACATTGGACAAAATTAATATTCATCTAAAAAATTTAGACTAAGTTGCCATTTTATACATTTTATATTCTGTGACATTTCAGAATACTTGTATACTTCAAATTACATTAGAATTACAGAACACTTAAAAAAACAAAATAAAAATCCCAGGTACTTTAGGGCAATGTGTTTTTTGTCATAGGTCTGTTGGTATATTTTAAAATTTATATTTGTTTTTACTAGCAAGTAATTGAAGATTTTTGTAGGAAAACAAGCTTAGATAATACATTTTTAAAGCAATGCGATTAATTTTAGTCACAGCATCAACAAATTCTATTTTGCTGGCTCACTTTTTAAATGTCTATAAACGTCTACATTCGCTCCTTCATTTATATAATTCACACTTGATTATAAGACTAAAAATAATTTATACCCTTTAAGTTTCAGATATGATCAGAGCAATGTTTGTATTATCAGAAGACTTTGTTTTGATTGTCTCACTCTAACAAGCTCTCTGAAAACCTATGCTCATACTTCTACAGTAACACAATACATATTATAGAGCTCTGACCAAACAACTTAGGAATCTGTAGGCATGACTTCTCGAGTTTCTGATACTAGATTCTACAAAATATTTGTTGAAGCAGGCATTGCCTAGGTGTCCTTAAAACAGGAATAAGCTTGGTCATGATCATAAAACAGATTATAGTCTAGAGCATAGTGAACAAAAGGCATTATAGGAGGTGTGGTCAAAGCGGAGGCCGGGGGAAAATCATATAATACTATTTTTAGGTCACAGTAAGTTTTCATTTATTCTGATTACAAGAGGAAGCAACTGTAGGGCTTTAAATGGTCATACTTGTATTGATTTTATGTTTCACGATTAGGAGATTCTCACTTTACTGCAAGAGAACATATCAATGGGGATGGAAATAATGTAGTCATTTTATAATCTATTTTTGGAGCTAAAATTGGCAAGACTTGTAGTTGGATTGGGATACAACTAGGAATGACTTCTTGCTCTTTGGCCTGAGTATGTAGATGGATGATGATACCATTAACTCTATGGGGAAGACGGATGGAGAACTATGTTGGGGGGCTATGGTTAGCTGTGCCTGACAGACATCAGATAGTCACAAATAAGATACTCTTCATTTTTGGAAATTCCCTTTTAAACTAAATCACAAAATCTAACATTGTGATTTGGTTTAGTATAATGCTTTCTGGTCCTAAAATTGTACATAATTATGATTTATCAAAGCAAAATTATGTTTCCCTATGAAACAGATAAAATTATTATCAACCTATTTTACCTTTGCAAAGGATCATCATCTAAATATTTTAAAGAGAATACTTCCTTTCTTGTCAAGATAACCAAGAAAGAAATTGGATGATAAATGAGGAGATACCAGTCCATGATATATTAGGAAAAAACAAATATTTTATACACTTTAGAGCTGTTTAAACTTATGGTCAGAACATATTTTTCCAAGTCTCCTGAATAATAATAGATGATTTTTTTTTTAAGATTTTATTTATTTGACAGAGAGAAACACAGCCAGAGAGGGAACACAAGCAGGGGGAGTGAGAGAGGGAGAAGCAGACTTCCCACGGAGCAGGGAGCCCGATGTGGAACTCGATCCCGGGTCTCCGGGATCATGACCTGAGCCGAAGGCAGTCGCTTAACCAACTGAGCCACCCAGGCGCCCCGATAAATATTTTTAATGTATGTATTTTACTTAGATTCTGTTTACAAAAATATTGAAGTCTTGAGACTTTTTAATGGACAGCATAGGACAAAGCAAACAGGATACCTAGAGTAAAATTTTTAAATTCCTTCCACAATGGACTGTCATTAGGACAATTGTCATCAGCCTTTATCATTTTACATCAAATAGAGGTACAAAAGGATTTGTCACGTGTGTAATTCTTCTTTCCCAAGTCTTTCAAAAAGTAAATATAGACATTTAGAATGGCTCATCTATATTCAAAATAATAACTGCCAATGATTGCTTAGGGGCAAGCTAATCCAATTAAATACATGCAATATGACTATAGTGTGTATGTGCTCAATTACCACTTCCAATGAAACATCCCAAACAAAATTCATGTTTTTAAAATCAGAGATAAGGTATTTGTTACCTGGCACTTTCTGTTAATAATACCATATTTTCCTATTTTCAAGATCAAATTATGAGTAAAATTATTGCTTTTTTTCAATTTTCTTGTTTGTCATATTTTGTAACATTTTACATTTATCCTTTTTCTATCTATTATATTTATTATAGCATAAGGCATGAAGTATAAATATAGAAATACATGGCTTTTCTAAATGGTTACTTTGATTCTGGTATTGTTCCTCTTTAACTTTAACTTATTTCACAATATGTATCTTCCCCAAGGGCTTATCTTTAACAAATATATACTGAGAACATCTGTCTTTAAGGTACCATTCTGATTACTTAGACAGATAAAAATTTGTGCCTTTCATTAATATTGGTGGAAAAGCCTTTTGCTGACTCTATTTCTGTTTGTCTCCCTCCACTCTCTCTTTCTCTTTCTCTGTTTCTCTCTCTCCTTCTCTTGTCCCTCTCTGTTAATGTTATTAATATTTTGCTTTTGCTGTTTATTTTTTATTTTTTTAAAGATTTTATTTATTTATTTGACAGACAGAAACACAGCCAGAGAGGGAACACAAGCAGGGGGAGTGAGAGAGGGAGAAGCAGGCTTCCCGCAGAGCAGTGAGCCCGATGTGGGGCTCAGTCCCGGGTCTCCGGGATCAAGACCTGAGCTGAAGGCAGCCGCTTAACCAAATGAGCCACCCAGGTGCCCCTGGGTGTTTATTTTTATGTTTTGATCTGATACTCATGTTTAAATATTTCCACATGATATTTTAAATTGTGGGTCTTTTTTTAAAAAAAAGTATTTTATTTATTTATTTGAGATAGAAAGAACAAGAGAAAGAGCAAACACAGGGGCCAGAACGAGAGGGACAGGGAGAATCAGACTCCCTTCTGGGCAAGGAGCCTGATACAGGGCTCTGTGCAGGACCTCAGATCATGACCTGAGCTGAAGGCAGATGCTTAACTGACTGACCCACCCAGGCGCCCCTAAATTGTGAGTCTTTCATTACTATTGCCCAAAAGTCCAAAATTATAATTTCTGGAAATTAAAACTTTATAACAAACTTACCAAAATAAAATTCCATAAGAGGTAAAAAATATAAAATGTATTTTTGAATTTTCCTATTTATATCATCTCCCAAAAAGTCCTAAACAAAGACATACTGTCCTCTAAATGTATATGCTTTTGTAACTGTTTTTAAAATGTTTAAAAGTTTAAATGGAAAAGAATTCTGATCAAATCAATATATCTAAATTTTATTTAGGGATTTATATCATTTATATGCATGATTTTGAGGTAATCAAAAGACTACTTGAGTTATTAGGGCTATTTAGTTTAAAAGATAATTAGAGTGATGGTTGAGGAATGCTCCTAGAAGTTTCAGGGCCTCTGGGCCTTTCGATCATAGGAGGAAAGCTGGGCAGGGAGCACTAGGTGGCTGTGTGGGGCTTTCCCTGGGGCTACTACTGGTGTGGAGCCATTGGCAGCCTGAGATGATAGTGGCCTGGGCCCAGTGGGGCTGCCCTGCATGCTGACCTTGTGGAAACTGGTCCACTGAGAGCCTGGTACAGCATCAGCCACAAGCTGAGCCTCCTGGACTTAGTATGATACCTGTACATGGGCCATAGTTTCGGCAGTCTCATGGGTGCCAGGCATAAGAGCCCCACAGATAGGCAGCTGGTGACACCATCAGGGGTTCCTGTGAGGGACTGCTCCAGTGCCAGAGTAGAAGGCATGCCATTTGGGAAGATGGCAGAGAGCCTGTTGCAGCTGCTGACCCACTAGGTGGCTGCCTGCCTTAGGAGCTATGCCTGGCTCTTCAGACTGTTCCTTGTGGAGACTTTTGTTGCCATCTTCTGCACCTTTGGATCTTACTGTCATTTTGCTGCAAAGGTTTATGTGGGGTAAGGACTTGCTGGACCTGAACCACCATGGTCTGCAACAGCCTGGAGTGGGTCCTCCAGGCAGAGATGGAGCTCCGGGGTAATGCCAAGGAGAGCCCCAGGAGGAGGAAAATGATCCTTTTGATGTGAATTCAGGACAGGAGTTTGTAAGTCCCACAGGTCCATGGGTGGCACCTGGCTGGCCATAGACAGTGATAACAGTCATAAGGACTGAGCATCAAGGGTCTGATGCTAAGGACCAAGAGCACTGCAACAGTGTAGAAGAGGAGAGAGTCAGGGAAAGGTGGCCAAGGTCAGGACATCAACAGAGGTTTGGAAGAGAATCAAGAAATGACAAAGATACTGAATGTGCAGGCATGTTTTTGAGGCTGGGTGTTAAGATCTCAAGATGGCAGCAGGATTTGTGGGAACTCCTGACAGGCTAGTGGGCTTAGCCCTTTGAGGCTACCAGTGATAGACTCTCTCACAGGGTTCTCTTCCAGTGCTTCTGAGGTGCCTCACTCTGGCTCCTGCCTCAGAGCCCTGACAGTGGGGCAGGGGTCAAGAAGGAGGAAAACCAAAAAAGAAAAAGTTAACTAATGTGCTTGGTTCTATCCATTTCTCCAGTGAATGTTCAGAACTAAAGGAATTTGTGGGATCTCCATAGGTTCATATATTGAGTCAGAGTCAGAATGTTGCTTCCTATGTTGTTTCATGCTCAAGTGCTTTATATTATCTTACTCATACTTTGCTATTTTTAGGTTTTAACATATGAAATTGCCTTTTTTCTAGGTAAAATAATGATTAAATATCCACAGTTTTATATAGTTCAATTTATTTCAAATTCTTTGAGGAAAGTATCTGTGCTATACATTTACAAGATTTCTTCACCCATTCTGAAAGATCCTGTTTTTCTTTTCCCCCATATGGAACAAAATAGACAATAAAACAGTATTAATTTGTGATTAAAAAGACAAGAGTTTCAAGTGTACAGTGTTTTCCGGAGTTATTCTAATTAATTTTAGCTTACAAACGTTTTCTGTAGATGTGTGAATAGGACTTTTTGGGAAATAACTTTTTCTGATCTATGTCACCAAAAGAAAATGCCATCATCCCTTAAAGAAAAATATTAAGGGCAAAGTAATTTTTAAAAAATCTTTAATTAATTTATTTGACAGAGAGATCACAAATAGGCAGAGAGGCATGCAGAGAGGGGGGGGGAAGCAGGCTCCCTGCTGAGCAGAGAGCCCGATGTGGGACTCGATCCCAGGGCCCAAGGCAGAGACTTAATTCTCTGAGCCATCCAGGCGTCCAGCAAAGTAATTTTTTAACTGAATTCAAAACATAGTGTAAAAACTGTTTTTATTTTCTGCTAATAAGAAACAGATTTTGTAGTATTAATTTGGCTTTAAAAAACTATTCATTGTGATTTTTATCATATGTAATTATTGTTAAATTATAAAATGATTGTTTTTATACCTTTAGTAAATAAACATTGAGCATATTAAATGTCAACATGGAAAACTTTAGAGTTCTCCCTTGAAATGAACACTTTCTAGATCTCATGATTATTCTACATGCCATGCAACCAGAATTGTAAATGAGGTTTTAAAGAGATGTATAGTTCTTCTTATTAGTGTCTTTGAATATTTCAATAACAGTGAGGTCAATTAAAATTTTATTAAATGATTACGTTTAATATTGGCTCAGACACAAATAACTAACTAATTTAAAATGGTAAGGTAGAAATAAAAAAAGGAATTGTCCTTTTTATAACATGACATTATCTATGCCTCAAATTTAAAAAAAATTCTTTGTTGGCTTTAAGAGTAATCAAAAATTTAATACGATCATTCTGTTACCTCATTAGTCACCATTATGGATCCTCTGTTCTAGTTTATTGGTTTCCTTATTGTTTACTGATCGTATACACTTATTCTACCTTCTGAATTGTTTGGTTTAGTTGTTTTTTCCTTGTATCTCCAGGCCTCAAACCCCACCTCTCCTCAAATAATAAGATTCCTTTGTTTTATTTATAACTATTTTAATTCTATTTTTTAAGATTTTTTTTTTTTTTAATTTTAGAGAGAGAGAATGTCATAGCAGAGGGGAGGGGCAGAGGGAGAGGGAGAGAGAACCTCAAGCAGACTCCCTGCTGAGCACAGAGACTGAGGCAGGCTTCATACCATGACCCTCAGATCAAGACCTGAACCAAAATCAAGAGTCATCAACTTAACCAACGGGGCCACCCAAGCACCCCTTATAGCTATTTTAATTCTTAAAGATAACCAAGAACTAATTTTTTTATCCACTTCTGTTTCTTCTCAGAAATCAGATCACGTTTGTCTATTTGTCTCTTTAGTCCTTAGTAAAATAACAGTGTTTCCTAGCTAGCCATATCACACGGATACACTTTATCACTGAGATAGAATGAACACTGCATACAGCAGACTCACAGAGAATCAATGTATATATCTTCCATAGAACTTAACATAAAGCCAAACATCTAAATACTTCACTGGTAGTCTCTAGCTAGTATCAGTAGAGTCTTTTTGATAATATTGGTAGTGGTAATATTCAAATTATTTTTGCATTCTATCAATAGTGCATTTGTTTTTTCCCTAATTCTTTTTGAGATTCATTTCCTTTTATCTCAAAAAGAAGCAGAATTAAAAAATAAATCATTTTTATACCAAATTATTTTTAGTGGTTATTTATCATAGAACCAACTCTCTGCTAGTGTTGACATATTCATAAGTATTCCTATTTTGCTTAAGATTTTTGTAATTTGGAAAGTCATCTATTAATTACATAGCACCAAGTACTTCTATGGAAAAATAGAAATTTACAATATTTACTGTCAATAAACTTTAATTGTGCCATCAAGGGGGCAGAAAGGCAGAAAATTACAGACTTTTAAATGTGTGAATTACTTGCAAGTTAGAAGGCCTAGGTAATTATTTATCTTAGATGGGTAGTGCACAATAAAACCCAGGGACAATGATAATTGAGGTGACTTCATTTTGCTTCAACTCTGTTATCACATAAAAGGAGCAATCTGTTTTTAATCTAAAATTTGACATGAATAAACTTGTTTTATGAGTTTCTTGGTGCTTGCTAAAACAAAGAAAGCAGCAATTTCAGAGAGTTAGGTTTATAACAATCTTTTGAAGACCCTGTAGCTAGAAATTAATCAGAATAATGTTGAACTATTAGAAAATAATTGGAGTAATTAAAAAGCACAAATCGAGTCAAATTACAAAGAGCAAAAGACAATATCTTCTTTTTTCCCTATGTCCAACATCATACAATTGTGACATCCTTTTCTTATTATTCCTGAAAGTTTGTGAATTACAATAGAAATTGGCTGATGGCTTTTCTTATATAGGTTTCCAGAATCAAATTTGATTTTTGATAAGTGATAAATATTTAGGATGAATTCCAAGAGACCTCTTATAAATCGTGGTTATATTTTTGCGCAATAATAGAAACTTACAAGAGAAGTGTAATGATCTCATCAACAACTTCATTTTGTCTTTGTAAGTTTGAAATGAATTACCAGTTTGTGATTCATCGGCACAAATAGGACAAGAAATTGATATAAACATTTTGCATTTTTTTATACATCATTGTTAACCATTTCTGTTTATTGCTTAGTGAAAAAGTGAGTCTTATAGAACTGATCATGTCTAGGTATGTAAATTGCTAATTACAGGTGTCATTTGCATCATCCTTGCCTTCAGCTTTTACATTCAGTGTGAAATCCTGAGCAATTCAATTCACAAACTGAGTCACCACTTCCTATTCCTATCATAAAACCAAGAGAATATTTTCTTAGAAAGTCAAAATTGTGTATTTTTTTTAATTTAAATTCAATTAGTCAAGGTATAGTACGTCATTTGTATTTTTTTTTTTTTTTACAAAGGAAGATGTCGTTTTATATCTTTAAAGCAAATATTTAAAATTCACTTTGGAAAGTTTTAATATAAACTTGATCACACATAGCATGATTTTTTTAAGTAGACATTTACCTGGATAATTTTATCATCTAAGCTTATAAAATGAATAGGAGTATTAGACTATCAATGAAACACAACCTAAAAAATAGTGAATCCAGATATATTTGTAATGTGGTAAATGTTAGACAATGTGAGTGAACCAGACAGGGAGATGATGGAGTTAAATCTCTTAAATTCCATCATTGTATATTTGTGAACTATGTCTATCAAAAGACCTTGTCTAGAGCAAGAGATTTCAAGGAAGTGCACAAAGAAGTGGGTAGCAGCCATGGTTGTTCATTTAGATTTCAGTGCTTGTTGAATAACTCAGTAAACTTATAGTTTTGTTTATTAAAATTTAATTTTAGCACTACTGTGGGGAGGTGGAAGGTAACATTATCATTGCATTGAAAGATACATGGTCAGTTTGTAATGGGAGAATCATATAACATACAAGATTGTAATAGAAAGTATATTTCCACGTTCTCTCTAACACCTATCTCAGAATTTTATTCTCATAAACAACTAGGTTTTTGTTGTAGCTAAGAAATAAAATGCTAACCAAATTTCTTAAGGCTGGTAGGGAAAAAATGCCCCTTTAACCCTACATGCCCAGTTTGGGCTAGTTGTGTTCTTTATTTAACTCAGTGGAGAATCTTGGTAAGTTAGCACAAAATGATCTAAGCTAAATTCTATGAAGGAATTTATTTTGATTAGTTATTAAAAATTTGTTTTGACTTTCAACTTCATAAGCTCAAATTGTGCATTTAGTAAAGTAGATTTATTGAGTATACTTTTATATGCTAACGGCACTAGAGAATCAAAACAGAGAACCTTTGTTACACAATTAGTCATGATACCAGAAGAACTAATGATTATTACTCTGTTTTCTGAATTGGCTTATTGCTTTACCTTGCTGTGGGCATCAGCCAACTCTCATCATTACCCTTCCTCTGTCCATTTCTATATGACTGTGTATTCTGCCCCCTTTTCTCTCTCCCTCTCATTCCCTTCACTTTCTCCTGTCCCCCCTTAACCTTATTCCCCTAGTAAGAATAGAGATGTATGTCACCTAATTGCAGTTATGTTTAGAGTTGGGTATATGTAAGTGTTACATCAAGGAATATGTGCATACCTTCAAATTACAGAAGTAATTAAGTTGCACTTACATTTTTCATACCATCCATTCATTGCACCTTCTCAGAATCTAGAGGTACTCTCCGTTTTCCATAGACAGATGATAGGGGATTTATTGTCATATGTTTCTTACCCATGTATGTTAATCCTACAGTAATAAATGCATCCATTTCCCTATAGTGAGAAGTGCAGAAGCTTCAATTCCTTCCCTTTAGATAATTATTTTGCTCCAGAGATGCTTATCAAAATGTGTAAAACATTAATTTTTACTCACACTTACTTTTATAATAAAATTTACCCAAATGAAACAGTTTCAGGTAAATTAATTGTATTAAAATTTGGCAACTAGGGCACCTGGGTGGCTCAGTTGGTTAAGCGACTGCCTTCGGCTCAGGTCATGATCCTGGAGATCCGGGATCGAGTCCCACATTGAGCTCCCTGCTCGGCGGGAAGCCTGCTTCTCCCTCTCTCACGCCCCCTGCTTGTGTTCCCTCTCTGGCTGTGTTTCTCTCTGTCAAATAAAATCTTTAAAAAAAAAAAAATTTGGCAACTAATGTATTTGAAAAAAATATTTTATTTTATTTCTCAGAAGATGCTAAGGTTTATAAAATTGTCACTTGTTTTTATTCCATGTTGGATTTTCTGTTACTCCTTTTACTCTTTATTTTTATGTTTTGATTAAATTCAGAAACTATGCTAAAGAAAAACTGGAGGAGAAAAAAATAAGTTTCCAGTTATTCTAGCAAGAGGCTATGTCATATAAATTATATTATAGCAGCTGCTCTTCGAGTGTGCTATGAGGATGTTTTAGGGTGAGAGGCTTTTTTTAGGAGCAGAAATTCAGGATATATGCAGATTGAAAGAGTTCTTTATAGCAAGACTTCCCAGACTTTTAGGTTTTATGAACTAGCATTTTTTTTTCTTTCAGTTGAAGGGACTGGAGTAAGGTTGCCAACTTTTTATTTTGTCAAGGAAGAATGCTAAAAATATCAGTTGCTAAGTACTATTAGAGAAAGAATATTTCACAAACACATGCACACACACACACAAGTGTGAAAGGAATATAAACTCAGAATAAAATACAAGCTTTTACAGGTAATGACACCTGGCAACTATATACCAGATATTTTTAATATAGGTGTTTTAAAAATATGAATGCTGAAATGCTATAACATAAAATTACATTACACGAAATATGTTCATTCAACTATTTTGGTTACTCTGAGATCTATATTTGTTGACAGTGCGACACCAAGTAGTCCCCTTAAATTGTTTCTTTTTCTACTTTGTTTTCCATCGCATTCTTGAGAATCTGGTTTCACATATTAGTTAAAATAGAAATAGTTCTATTAATAATAGTTCTTTTAAACTTAAATATTCTGGGGAAAATGAGTATGCCATGAAAACATGCCCTTCATGTCTCCAAGAATCTGCTTTCTTTCCTTCAGACTAGGAAGAAATTGCAACACTAGCTAGAGTTCAGAAAAATAACACAATGAAAAAAGACTTTCCTAAACTACACAGCTCTGGGCTCTCACTGTCTAAAAGAAATCAGCAACTTTGGGAAACTGTTTAGCAGTAGCTACTAGTGGTAAAATATGCTTATCATGTATTTATATCTGTAATCATATCTATATTTATATCCATCTCTGTATTATGTCTATCAAAAGACAAGTTTGGAAATGCTCATTGCAACATTATTTGGTAACAACTTAAATTTCAATCAATAGAAATATGCAGTAATTAATTTGGTATAGACACATCATGGAATACTATATAGCAAATAAAAGTGAATGAATTACTTTTTTCAATGTAATATGGTTGAATCTCATTGATAATATTGAAAAAGAGATACTGAAGATAAAAAGATAATATTGGGGCACCTGAATGGTTCAGTTGGTTGGGCGACTGCCTTCGGCTCAGGTCATGAACGCGGAGACCCGGGATCGAGCCCCACAACGGGCTCCCTGCTCAGTGGGAAGCCTGCTTCTCCCTCTCTCATTCTCCCTGCTTGTGTTCCCTCTCTGGCTGTGTTTCTCTCTGTCAAATAAATAAAATCTTTAAAAACAAAAAAGATAATATTGAAAAAGAGATATTGAAGATAAAAAGATAATACTGAAAAAGAGAACAGACAAAACATCTTTATCATTCATTTATATGATTTTATTTATTCATAGTAAAATTAATTTTATTTATTCACAGTAAAATTAATCTGTGCTTCTAGAAGTTAGGTGATCACTTTTTGAAAGATGAGATTATAATGATTACAAAAGGATACAAAAGAAACCAGGCACTGATAGTGTTTTATATCTTAACTAGATGGTGACTAAATGAGTGATTTACCTGTAAAAAATTATGAGATTTATATTTATAATTTTTTCACTCATCTATGTATATCTCAATGAAATATTTATTTAGAATTTTAAATTCACAAAATACACAGAAGGTAACGTTAGAATATTTGCTAAACGATATTTTTCCTGCCTAATGAGTCAAGACTTCTTTTTTTTTTTTTTTTGAAAATTTTATTTATTTATTTGACAGAGAGAAACACAGCTAGAGAGGGACCACAGCAGGGGGAGTGAGAGAGAGAGAAGCAGGCTTCTCGTTGAGCAGGGAGCCTGATGCAGGGCTGGATCCTGGGTCTCTGACCTGAGCAGAAGGCAGACACTTAACGACTGAGCCACCCAGGCACCCCTGAATCAGGGCTTCTAACTGTAGACCCCTTAATTTTGTGGATACTAAAACTACTCTGACAATCATCTCTATATTTCCCAAGAATGGATTTTTAGTTTCATAAAATCTAGGTTTAAGGCTGATTTTTTTTGTTGTTCTTAATAATTTATATTCTCAAGCTACAAATTGAAAAAGTTCAAAAAACCATAACATTGTTTTTTTGGTGGAGAGGATCTACCTTTTCTCCCCAGAGGTTTAAGTTCCAAATGTTAAGAATAAGAAAATGTCTGTTAAACAATGAATCAAAGCCTCCCTCTCAAACACACATAAGAAAACTCATAGAGGAAGATGACTCCTTTTTGAGTCATTGTAATTAATGGATTATGTATTATTGAGTGTTTGTTGTCCTTCTTTATGGGTATGTTGACCAAGTGAGATAAAATAAAAATAACAGGATTATTGACTATCATTCAGCACAGTGTAAAGTACTAAATAGGGAAAAAAAAAAAACAAACTTGTTTCTCATAGATATAGGGGAGTTTCTGATTGTGTGCTTGGGGATGATGTAAGGGGAATTATTTGGGAGTGCTTCTTCTTGTGAGTCAGTGACTAATTTTGCATAAAGTCAGGAGTTCCAGCTGAGAACTATAACTATAGTTCTGTAACTATAACTTCTATAACTGAATAGCCTTAGTTTTCATTTGTTTGTTTTTGTTTTCATAAGAAAGAGGCAAATGACCTCTAGACCTGAGTGATAAGAATTAGTGACCTTGCCTAACATAGGAGTGATCTGAATTGGCCAGAGGTCACCAGTAGATTATGGACAGCCATGAGAGTTGGCATTTTTAATGTAACTCAGACAAGTAGGATCAGAGATGTTTTCTGGAATGATGACTGAGGTTGTTACCTTCGAATAAAAACCTTAACCTAAACTGAAAAGAGAATAGACTCCCAATTAAAACAAATTCAATGTAAACTTCCCACTTGGAACCTGACTGATTGATGGAGTGTAGGTAAGTGGAGACAAAAAAAAAAAAAAAAAAAAAAAAAAAAGAACACGATCTGTGATGGTTCAGTTTCTTTCACACAGCCAATTATGTGAGGACCTAGTTTACATTTGCAGCCCCAAATCACATATGAATTCAGAAGCTTTGTGGAGTCTCAGAGGCTGGCCTCCTTAAAAGTATCCTTTATATCATTCTTAGAAGTAAAACTTGTTTTTTCAAGCAGAGAAAGGGATGACAGTGGAAGGAAAGCACAAATAAATAGTACTAGACCCATTTGTCAGCTATGGTGACAAGACCATGAGGCCAGCAATACATTAAGAATTTAGGAAGTTAGGACAGTATGCCAGTAATGGCAAGAAATATTGGTCTCCTAATTATTTACTTATTTATTTTTATGTTATGAAGCGGTTATCTCAAGTCTAGCTACCAGTAGTAGCCCCAGAGAAGGGATCATGCAATTCACTTTCTCTTTAGATAGTACTGAGCTAAGAAAAGCTTCATCTCTTGCAGCAAATGGTAAGATCCCAAAGGAGAAAGAGTGAAACATTTTTTTTTAAGATTTTATTTATTTATTTGACAGAGAGAAACACAGCGAGAGAGGGAACACAAGCAGGGGGAGTGAGAGAGGGAGAAGCAGACTTCCCAGTGAGCAGGGAGCCTGATGCGGGGCTCGATCCCGGGACTCCAGGATCATGACCTGAGCCGAAGGCAGAGGCTTAACCAACTGAGCCACCCAGACGCCCCAAGAGTGAAACATTTTTGTTGTTGTTTTCATTTACTTAGGTAAGCTAAATAAATGTAGGCTATCAAAAAATTAAATAAATAAAAGCTTTGTTCACTGAAGAGAAGACAGGACGCTGAGTGATGGCGATGACCGAGTGTTGACGACTATACTATGCACTTCAGCAGGCAAACATCATTGTTACTGAAATTGCTCCTCAAATGCAATGTCAAAGATGTTATGTAGGATGGTGTTTTCCAGTTTAAGGATAGTGTCCATATAGATTCAGGATAATACGTATCCTCTTCTCTATATGAAAATATATAATACTGTCCCTGAGTCATGAAGAGAAAGTTTATCATTCACTTCCTATTCCTTTAGTGAAGTCAGAGAGTTTCTCCATGGCTTAAGCAAGGGGTGATGTAGGGAAGATAATAGTTTTGGATGATTAACCTTCTAGTAATCAGTAAATTAAAGTGTGAAGATTTTGGAGGTACCGAAGATTCAAAAGACACTGTCATAGAATGATGAGGGCTAGACCAAAGGGCAAGCATAGAGAGGACACTGAATGAAAGTAATAAATAAAGAAAACAATAATAATGTATGCTGAGGCTTATTAATATTTTTAATTGTTTTCTGTGACTATTTCACAAAATGTGACTAGAACAGAGAATATCAACACAGATTCTTTAAGGCTTATTAAAATCATCCAACAAGGTAAGATATTATTCAGAGTGTTTTGTAACAATAACATGTAGAATGCTTTGCCTCTGGTCATATCTCTTCTGCTTTTGATGAAAACAAGAACAACAAGAATAATGAAAAAAAAAACAACTATTGAGAAGCTATTCTCAAGAAAATAATTTTGAAATTGCTGTATTCTAATAATTTAATGCATGTATCTCTTGCTTGGTTTTTCACATACCCTCTCACAAATGAGATCAAAAGCATCTTGAAGGCGAGGACCATTTTATGTACTCTTTAGTACCCATGAAATACCATGTGATTCTGAAAAATATGACTATTTTATGATTATGTACAAGGTTCAGTTTTACCATAACCATTTATTCAACACACATATACTTCCTGTTTAACATACTTTAAACCTTGTGGTAAATCTTGTTAATAGGAACATGAAAAAGAAGCAAGGGCTTCTAGTTAAACAAAGAAGAAACTATAATGGATTCAAAATAATTGGATCACATAACTTTGACCCAGTGGAAGTTTTCTTCTGCTCCTTTGACCTGGTGTGTATTTTAAAACTATTTTCTGGATTGAACTATATTAAGGTAATTTGATTTCTGAACATATTTTTGACATACAGTTTTCCTATTTAACCTTTTTTTCCTACCAAATTTCTTCCTTGATTAAATTATTTTCTTTGTAGATCTTGAAATAATGATTTGCTTCATTATTTCACATTATTTGATGGAAGCTCTCCCTTTGTGAATTTTCTTTTACAGTTTTAATTTCTTACTGAGTCCCATTTTCTCAGAATGAATTTTATATATCTGTTTCAATTTTAGAACAAAGTTTGGTGTATGTCATTTTATCTGTTAACAGTCTTATTGCAGGCTGATTTATTCTGAAATTGTTTTAAATGAGTCTCTGAAACAATTTAAGATTAACTGCAGTTCTGTAATTGTATAATTGTAAGGCAGAGCAGGGTTGAAACAACCTTTGGTTCAGATGGCAAGTTCCCAGTATCCTTCTTTAAACCTAAAACATAATTGTGAACACATCAGCATCTACATTCTTCAAAATCCTAATATTGCTGTTATCACTTAGCTTTAGACATGCTGCAATTCAAAGACAAAAGAAAATAAGTTTATATAATGCTGCCCTACCTGTCTAGAGGGAATATTGAACTTTTGATTAATGAACGATGAACTGGCCCATTCATTAATTAACGTGAATTAATATACCTACAAATTTATATTTTTCAGCCATATGAATTAATGCCATCTTCGAATACCTTACTCTTTCTACTTTTCACCCATGACAGATCTACCATCCAAAATGATCTTTTCCTCCATCTCTGCCAATTGTTGGCTTATTGATAAGACTTCTTTGGTTGCCCCAACCAGGAATCCTTCCTGTTTTCTGAACGTCTATAGAAAGATGTACCTG
>PITA01020666.1:0-34401 GCA_004023965.1 Spilogale gracilis | reverse complement strand
TACTGGAGGCAGCAAAGCCTGGAAGAAGGGACTACACTGTCAAAAGGGCCCAGTGCTGAAAGTACGATGCAGTTAGGCCATATTCAAGAATTGAAAGGAAGGGGCACCTGGGTGGCTCAGTTGGTTAATCGACTGTCTTCGGCTCAGGTCATGATCCCAGAGACCCAGGATCGAGTCCCACATTGGGCTCCCTGCTCGGCGGGAAGCCTGCTTCTCCCTCTCTCACTCCCCCTGCTTGTGTTCCCTCTCTGGCTGTGTTTCTGTCAAATAAATAAAATCTTAAAAAAAAAAAAAGAATTGAAAGGAAGAAACAGAACCTAGAGGTAGCACAGAAGTGCAGTAGAGAGGACCTACTGGAAGAACAGTTTTGAGAATGGAAATGGGAGGGATAATAACTGTATTTTTATATATTTTGAATTTCAGGTTCCTTTGGGTATCTAAGTGTTGGTAAGTACAAAACTGGATGTACTGGTTTTGAGTTCAGGAATTAGATGCTCTCCCTCTTAAAGTGGTAACTGAAGTCTTGGGAGTGATGGAAACTTCTAGGGCAAAGTACATGAAGGACAGCAAAAGGAAAGAGCTCAGAAAAATCCCTCCAGCCAATGAGTGGAGAGAAGAAAGGATGCTAGCAAAGAAGTCAGAGGAAGCTGTGATGCATAGCAAGATGGCAGAAGGAAAGCTGTCCTTCAAAGGTATGTCCATTCAGTACCAATACCTTCTAATCACTGAGTGCCAACTCTGTGCCAGGCATAAGGACTGGTCATACATCCATGATCTCATTTAATTGATTACTTACAAAACTGTGATTACTTCCTGGTGATCAATAAGCTAACAGACTCAGAGACGGTAAGTACTCTGTCCCATGTCACCCAGCTACTATACAGCAAGATCCCATTAGAAGCTTAACCTTACTGTTAAAACAGGAAAAACAAGGAACACTTTGGTCATTGCTCTAGAGAAGACGTGGAAGTAAGTAGTAAGCCCATCCATTAGAGGAAGTTATGAGCTGGAAACATTCCCATTACATTAGAACTCATGTAATCCTCGTGAGAACTTGGATGGTGGGCATTATCGAGTTCATTTTACAGTTCCAGTCACGGAGGCAAAGTCATATACCCATGAGCAGAACTGGTAAATGGATGAGTCCAGATTCAAATGTAAGGACTATGTGACACAAAAGCCTTCTCTCTTTCCTAGCAGCATGCTACCTCTCTATCATGAGGAAGCAAAAGATAAAAGCAGAGGAGAAAGGCATCTACAATATGGAGACAAGTACAGGCATCCCTGCAAATTAACCAAAGTAATAAATTTTTTTTATCTTCCAGCTGACCTATGTTCTCCCCCAAAACAACCCATACATGAAAGCCAGTGTAATAATCCCCCCTTTTTTCAGGATAGGTACATCTGAGAACTGTTTCCATCTGACAAGCATACTCAGATATAAAATATATAGGCCTATTTGTCACAGAAGATAGAAAAATCTGTATCTTTTACTCTCTTATTGATTTTTTAATCTACAGCAATAAAGTTTTCAGCATTAAATGGTCAAATTTAGTCCACGATGTAAAAGCTAGGCATCTAGCTAGTTTGAATATAGGGAAGGCCAAGAACAGTGCATTAAAGCTTGATCTCCAGTGTCAAGATAGACTGGACCATTCAAGGCCAACAACTGTTCATCACAGGCATGCTCAGTGCTTTCAAACCTCACGTCCTCTCTATTTCCACATCCACCCATCTTTACCAATGCTACCCTCCTCTATGCTTCTGCTCGACCCCACTAGTGTTTCTAGAGCCCCTCCTGGCAGGGTTAGGGCCTCCCCCAACCTACAAGACAGAGTAGCTGGTTACACAGGTGGGGGATTAGGGATATTGTGGGAGGAAGTATATTCGCCTTTCTTGGCTCACAATCAACTGGTAACAAAGGTCCTTGTGAAATCTACTAAGCAAGTGAACTGTCTTACTAATATTACAATGGCATACTAAATTTTAAAATTGAGACTATACCTTCTCTGTTTTTTAAAAATATTTTTATTCATTTATTTGACAGAGAGTGAGGGCACAAGCAGGGGGAGCAAGAGGCAGAATAAGAGGGAGAAGCAGGCTCACCGAGCAGGGAGCCCGATGCAGGGCTCAATCCCAGGGCCCTGGTGTCATGACCTGAGCCGAAGGCAGGTACTTAACAACGGAGCCACCCAGGTGCCCCAAATTGAGACTATACTTTCAAAGAAGAGGGGCTCTCAAGCATTTAATGCCATTTTGGGTCAGTTTTTACAACAATGAGGGCAATACTAAAATGACTTTTCCTATGGTATGTCAATTGGATAGAATTTGAATAGCCTTCAAACTGTTTTTAAAGAAATCCTAGTGGCACTTGAAAATTATTTTCAATACTAAGTGAAACTAGCAAGTTGCAAAACATTACATATCTTGTAACCTAATTTTCATGACATTCAAAAGAATAAAAACCAATGTTAAGATTTATTATCTCTAGATGATCTAGCTTTTCCATCCAATTGTCAAGTGTGGGAGTTCAGACTTCACCCGTTATTACTGGGTCCTGGCTGCTCCATGCCTCAGTGTCCTCATCTATAAAGAAGGGATGTAATAATACCTATGACTAGTTCAGGCAACATGGCATTGTATGTCAAGAAACACATTTTTTAAGCTTTGGTTTTTCTACAGTCTGAACATACTTCATAAGAGAAAGACATTCCTTCCCCCCCACCCCCCGCACAAGTGTGTGATTTGTGTATTCTTTTACTTTCTATATGATTTAAAACATGTATACCTCATATAGTAGGACACAATGATTCCTTTTAGACCCCTCTCTTAGGCCACTCACAAAAATTAACTCAAAATGAATTAAAGACTTAAATTTAAGGCCTGAAACCGCAAAACTCCTAGAATATAGGAAAAAACCTCCTTGAATTGGCCTTAGTGACAATTTATTGGGTAACAACCAAAGGCACAGACAACAAAGGCAAAAACAAACAATTGGGGCATCAAACTAAAAAGGTTCTTCACAGCAAAGGAAACAACCAACAAGAGGAAAATGCAAATACAGAATGGGAGAAAATATTTGCAAAACATCTACATGATTGAGGCTAATATCTAAAATATGTAGGAAATGTATACAACTCAATAGCAATAAATAATAAAAAATAATCTTATTTAAAATGGGCAAAGAAATGGAAAAGACATTTTTCCAAAGAAGACATATGAGTTTCCAACAGGTACATCAAAAGGTTGTTCAAAATCATTAGTCATCAGGGAAATGAAAATTCAAAACTATAATGAGCCATTACGTCACACCTGTTAGGATGGCTATTTTCAGAAAGAGATAACAAGTGTTGGTGAGGATGTGGAGAAAAGGGAGTGCTGTGCACTACTGCTGAGAACGTAAATTGGCAAAGCCATTATGAAAAACAGTACAGAGCTTCCTCAAAAAATTAAATATGGAACTACCATATGGCCCAACAATCCCTGGGCATATATCCAAAGGAAATGAAACCAGTATCTCAAAGAAATACCTGTATTCCTAGGCGTGCTGCAGCATTATTCACAATGGCCAAGATATGGAAACGACCTCAGTGTCCATCAACAGATGAATGGATAAAGCAAATATATCTACCTAGACATAGATATCTACATACATACCAGATATACTAGATACTTACACTTTCGCTCTTTAGCATAAATACACAAGCACACAATAGAATATTACTCAGCCATAGAAAGAAAGAAATCCTGCCAAGTGTGCAACATGGATGAACCTGAGGATGTTATGCTACGTGAAATAAGCCAGAGTCAGAAAGACAAACACTGCATGATCTCACTTATATGTGGAATCTAAAGAAGTCAGACTCAAAGAGAGTAGAATGGTGGTCACCAGGGGCTAAACGGTGGAGGAATAGGGAGATGCTGGTCAAAGGATACAAACTTTCAATTATAAAATGACTAAATTCTGGGGATGTAATGTACAACATGGTGACATTAGTAGTAATACTTTATTATATACTTGAAATTTACTAGGAGAGTAGATCTTAAGTATTCTAACACAAAAAAAATTGTAACTATGTGAGGGGATGGATATGTTCATTAACCTGATTGTGGTTATCATTTCACAATGTATATGTATCTCAAATCACGCTATAGACCTTAAATATATGCAACTTTGTCAGTAAAGCTGGGAAGAGAAACTGAATGCCTTTCTAGATTTTGAAATTATAGCCTCTGTCCCTTTAAAGTTCTTTCCCATCGGCATCAAAAATCATGTTCGGCCATCCACATACAATGATCACATCCCTTAAAGCAATATATTTTGGCAATAAGCATCAGAGAACAATGATGTGAAATTTTATATTCCATTAATAGCACATTCTCCCAACAGTCATGTGTGTGCGGTGTTTCAATCACTGAATATCCCAAAAGATCCCACTCTGTATGTGTGCTCTAAATATAGGTCTTGGCTGAGAGTCAAAAAGAGTGCTTTGGTTCCTTATTAGCCGTCTGCTTTAAACATATTATAGATTTTATTCCTCCCCTCACCCCACCTGGAGACTCCACTGAATAAGATCTATATTAGTCTGACACTCAGTAGCCTCAGGTCTGGCACGATCTGATATGAAGACAAGATTGTTTCTCAGGATAAATTGAATTTAAAGGTTGGGATTGTGTCTGGGCTGGACTGCCTTAGAGCCCAGGCATTCTGAAAGCAGCTGTGTTTTCGCAACACATCAGCAAGGGGCTGCTTTATTCCACTCAACCTCGTATCGAATCTATTACACACCCACATGAACTTCTTAAATGAAACACGTACTGGAAGACAAACAAATATGCCCCATATTTTTGTGTGTACTGAAGAGAAAAAGCAGCAGCAGACGGCTCTCCTAGTGAAATGATTAAAGATCAAGATAGCAAATGCTGCCTGACAACAATCCCAGCCTGGGGCATGAACATGGGACATCAAGGAACTGAAAGCTTGGCCAAACCAGGAAGGCTCTGGTGGCACTCTTCTTACAGGTGTTAACATGAGTTGGTCTGTGTTACTGTTGCCAGCCACAGCGCCCAGAGATCATGGAGAGCGAAATGCCACACAGCCAGCTTCTACAGGCTTGGCTCTACATGGCCTACATCCAAATGGGGACTTCATGAGTTTGCAAAAGTACATATACGGCCCCCACAAAATCCGGAAAAACAAGCTGAGATTCTGCAGGCTCATAACGATGTTCCTATGGAAGAAAGGGAAATTTGTAGATAAAATGTATAGAGTATTCAAGTATTTTAAACACTACAATTAAAATTCTGCTATAATTATTATTTGTAGTGGCAAAATCTCATTATGCAGAAACCTCTGGCTAAGGAAAGGTGTCTCTCCTTCTGTAAGGTAAAAAAAAGGACCCCCACTCATTTTCTAACCTAATATTGATGGGAGAGGTCCTCACTAGGGAAAGCCAAGATTAACGGACTCTACCAGGGAAACGCTTTTCCAGCTGCTCAGATGCCTTGTCACTAGGGTGATTCAAACAGTGTGTGCATCGCTGTGTTCTTCTCTGTGTGTCACGGAGCACCAGGGGGCCCTCAGTTCCAGCCTGGGGAGGCAAGCACAAGCTCACCAGGCTGAAAATGACCAAGAACCCTGCTGCTGAAAGGCAGGGTCAAATCAACCTTGGAAAAATGTTCATACTCCAGTTTATGGGCACTAGCTGACTGTCCTTTCTCCCGGAGGTCTCTGAGGGACCCAATACCTCTCTGCAGGCTGGGCTCCACCCAGTTGTCCCGGAAGAGCCAAAGCCATCCATGCTGGGGAGCCCGGGTAGCTGGGCCTGCCCAACAGAAAGCCCAAGGTATCCGGGCAGGAAGCGTCCCTGTTTTGGATTTAGTATAAAGCTATCAGGAAAGATCACAGTGTCAGGGAAGGCAATGGAGTCTGTTAAAAGAACATTGGCCCAACTTGGAAATTGGTGATTTTGTTTTGGCTAACAAATGTCAGGGATAATCCTAAGCATATTACTTTTGTCTCTGTGGTGTGCAGTTTCTGTTCACAAGACAGGTGCAGAAGCTTTCCAGACTCCTTTGAAAGGATGGGAAGGATAAACAGTAGGGATATGAAAGAGCTTTGAAAACAAACATTTTATGGAAAATAGTTGGAACGCACTGTAAGAAGAACAGCAGAGTCTAAGGAAACCAGCTCTTGGTCTTTGTTATGTCTCAGCCATCTTACCAGCGAGATGGGGTAGCTCAATCACCTTTTCAAATTCTCATAGCCTCCAATTTGTGGTTTGCAGTTAACAGCCTTCTTCTTGATCACAACTTTGCTTTTGGCTGACAGTGTGCTCAGCCTCAAGCGGTAAATCAAAGCTGGTCTAAGTTGTTCCTGACAATCTTGTTTCCTACTTTTCCCACCTGCCTCCCTTATGGCTCTTGAAGTACTTTGGCTTTCCTTTGAAAAGGGCAAGACTGGTTTAGTTGGCACTGCCCTTCTGTCTTTTGTCTTTTTGCCTTCCATCCGGGGTGGGCGCATGCTGACTACAGTTGCAAGAGTCATTTTGTGGTACAAAAGCCAAATATGATGGAAAGTTAGCAGTACCCTAAACTTTCCCGGACTGCCTATTACAGGAGGAAAATAAGCCCCATCTTGTTTAAACCATAGTTAGGCTTTCCATTACTTACAGCTGAATGTGTTCATAACTTACATACTACTAAAGCCAATTTCTTTTTTTTTTTTTAAGATTTTATTGATTTATTTATTTGAGAGAGAGGCAGAGAGAGCACAAGGCGGGGTGAGAGGGAGAAGCAGGCTCCCCACTGAGCAGGGAGCCTGATCCCAGGAACGGGGATCATGACCTGAGCAGAGGGCAGACTTAACAACTGACCACCCAGGCACCCCCTAAAGCCAGTTTTTGGAGAAAAGCCAATATTCAAGTAATCACACATGTGCCTTCTGCCCCGATACATTTCCCAAAGGTGAAAAGGGAAATGAAGGGATAGACAGGAACAATAATTCCTATTTGACGGTACTCAGCAATGTCCACTGAGACACAGATCATATTAACAACGTCCAAGTCAAACCTGTACGTGAACCTCTGTCCATCCTGTATTCACAGTAACTTCAGACAAATGATTTTATCACTCCAGCCTGTTTTCTTATGCAAATGTTATTTTAGTACCTACTGTACTTATAGTAAAATCTAATAAGATACTGTATAAAGTAATTATCACAATTTTTGGCATAAATCAATGCTTCATACTTGGTTACCTTCAATATCGTGGGGAGGCACATTACACTGCGGGCCTGGGAGTAAGGATGACAGAGTTGAGTCTAGCGACAAAGAAGCATATGAGTAACTCAGTTATTTGTGGCAGAAGAGCATGGCTATGATATGCACCAGTGTGTGCAGCGTGTGGGAGAGGGTGCCCAAGCCCCGTCTCCACGCCCCTAGACCCTGTAAAGGCCACAGATGTAAATGTCTGGTACTACTGCCCTGGAGTTACCAAATGCTTAATTCAAGATTTCCTTACCCTTATCCTGCAGAAGAAATTAAAAGGTCAGCAAAATGGTCAAAATGCAGCCGGACAACAGGAAGGGCCTCCGCCTAGAGATCTTCCGCCTGCCACACTCACCAGAGTTCCCTCCCCTGGCTCCCTGAGGTCACGTGGATTCCTTTAAAGCTGGGGTATCAGGGGGAACACTGTCAGCTACGAGTGACAGGAAACCAACTCCCTAAGTGGCTTAAAGGCGGAGGCAGGTTGGCCTCAGTTTTAGGTGATCCAGTGCTCTGATGACACAGCCAAGAACCCAGCTTCTTTCCATCTTTTGCGTGATCAACCCCTTAAGGGTCAGCTTTACCGATCCCCCCACCACCCCCACCCCTTTCCACCCCCGACTGGTTCCCCTCACAGCTGCAAAGCAAGCTGTGGCTCTTGGATGCATCATTCGAAGATGAGAAGTGTCAGGGAAGAACTTTCCCTTCATGTGTCTGAGAGAGCATCCCTCTCGCATTCCATTCTGATACCTCTGACACAGGGCACCCGCACGGCCAGATGGGACAGTCACAGCTGCAATGGGGCAGGCTATTCTGAAGTACAGGGCTAACAATAAAAGCAGATCCTGGGGCGCCTGGGTGGCTCAGTTGGTTAAGTGATTGCCTTCGGCTCAGGTCATGGTCCCGGTCCCGGGATCAAGTCCCGCATCAGGCTCCCTGCTCGGCAGGAAGCCTGCTTCTCCCTCTCTCCCTCCCCCTGCTTGTGTTCCCTCTCTGGTTGTGTTTCTCTCTGTCAAATAAATAAAATCTTTAAAAAAAAAAACAAAACACCATGGGCCTGTTTTACCAGGTGATGTTTCACTTATGATGCATGTACATTCTGCAAAGTACCGTCTTATTTAAAATCTTAACTAATCTTCATTAGACCCCAGTAAGGAGTATTACTTGCAGTGCTATTCCAGGGCAATTTCCATAGCTCCGGGGGATAAAAGAAGTGTAACAACGTGACCCAGGTGACAGTTCCACAAGGCTGGGCATCACAAGACAGGCCCACCTCCCTACAAAGCATTATATCATGACTGCTGTGCAGGCCTAAAGCTTGGAGCCCAAGGACAGGCCTGGAAAGGGCAGGGTGGGGAGAAGCTCCTATTCCCAGGTAAGAGGACGAACTGGTGGCTTTTTAAAAAAAAAAAATAGTTAAATAATGAGAGAGTGAGAGAGAGAGAGAGAGAGAGAGAGAGAGGGAGAACGGGTCCGCGAGCATGCAAGCAGGGGGAGGGGCAGGAGAGGGAGAGGCAGAGAATCTCAAGCAGATTCCCCACCCATCATAGAGTCTGATATTGGGCTTGACCCCACAACACCTGAGCTAAAACCAAGAGACGATCAACCAACTGAGCCACCCAGGTGCACCAGGTTTGTGAATCTTAAGAATGAAGGATTCACAGAGAAAGACAATTATCATATGATCTCTTGGATATCAGGAACTTGAGCGGAGGGTTCGTGGGGGAAGGGAGGAAAAAAATGAAACAAGATGGGATGGGGACGGAGACAAACCATAAGAGACTCTTAATCTCAGGAAACAAACTGAGGGTTGCTGGGGGGGGGAGGCAGGGGGGAACAGATAAGGTGGCTGGGTTATAAAAAAAGTAAAAATTAATTTAAAAAAAGAATGAAGGATTCAAGATTCTGACATCTAAAATAGGGAAGAAGGGTGCCTGAGCGCCTCAGTCTGTTAAGCATCTGACTCCTGGTTTTGGCTCAGGTCATGATCTCAGAGTCCTGAGATCAAGCCCCTGTCAGGCTCTGCGCTCAGCAGGGAGTCTGCTTGAAGATTCTCTCTCCCTCTGCCTTTCCCCTGCCTCTTCATGCACTCTCTCTCCCTCTTTCTTGCTCTCTCCAATAAATAAATAAATCTTCAAAAAATATAAATAAATAAAATGGGGAAGAATTGGTTCTCAAAGGGTAACCTAGATGCCCAAGACCCTTTCATAGGGTCCCAAGCACTCAAAAATATTTTCGTTCTCAATCTCTCAGGAGTACATGATGGATTCTATCAAAAAATATTCACCATTATCTGAAAAGGCTATTAAGATCCCTCTCCCATTTTAAAGTGCTTATCTGTATGAGGCAGGATTTTCTTTATCTTCTTCAACCAAAGCAATATATTGGAGCTGACTGAATGCAGAAGGCGAGCTGAGATTCCAACTGTTTCCCTTCTACACCATTACATATTAAAGATTGGCAAAAAATGTAAAATTCTTCTTCCTAAATTTTCTTAGTTACTTTTCATAAAAAAGTTATTCATATTAACATGTAATGGGTTTCTTGTTACTTTGAATGAATTAATAAATATTTTTAACTTTGTTTTAATGTGTAATGTGGTAAATATTGACAGACACAATCCAGTATTTTTCCTAAAAAGTCCTTTGGGGTCCTCAATAATTTTAAAAGTGTAATGGGCGTTAAGACTAAAAAGTCTGAGAAATGCTGTATTGATGTGACAGATGAATGGACTGGGAAAATGTGGTATATGAGCACATGACGGGACATTACTCGGCCCTGAAAAAGAAGGAAATCCTGCCATTGACAGCAACATGGATGAGCCCTGAGAACATTGTGCTAAGTAAAATAAGTATGTATAACTTTCCTTAAATACTGTATGGTCTTCCTTAAAATACTGTATGTTCTTCCTTAAAAGTTCTCATCACACATGCACACAAAATGGTAGCTGTGTGATAGGATGGATACTAAGCACACTCATGTGGTAATCACTTTACAATGTAAACATCTATCAAATCATCCTGTTGTACACCTTGAACTTACACAATGTTATGTCAATTATAAATCAATAAAGCTAGAAACCATATATGCCTGTAATGTGGAGGGACCTGAGACAAGGTCTATGGGCTAGAAGCTGCTCTCCTGCTCAAATGCTGAGAAAGAGAGAAGAAAGGAGGAGGTAAATCGGTGTCCTTTGCCTGGACAGAAGGAGGCATGCAAGCACACTGAGCCCTTCTTTGGGGAGACTGGGTCTGTCTCTGGGGTCTGCAACATGGTTTCTCTAGATAGGTTTTTCTCTGCATCTACTGGTTGGTCAATGATCCCACTGGGGAAGCAGAGGCACCGTATCGCCTTTCAGTGTCCATCTTCAGTTATAGAAGCTGATGGGCAAAATGACCGGCTCAGGGTCCCAGTGACCAGCTCAAGGTCGAATGGTCACACATGGAAGAATGAGGACTTGGACCAAGGACTTACTGTGTTACACCATTCCCTGTTTTCTTTCTCCTCACATGGTGTGTTCTTGGAGGGGAGATGGTCTGTGTTTTACTCGAAGCACACAGAATGCGGCTTGTTTGGTTGACTCTGAGCCCAGGATGCCTGTCCCCACCTGCCACTACCTCTCCCACCACAGACCAGACCCCCTCACACTGTCTTCCTACTACCGATCACAGCTCCAGAAGCCTCCAACAGAGATGCTGGCATTCAAGACAGAGCTGCAAGGCATCATCACAAGCAAATATTTATGAAGGCATCCGCCATACTGGGTGCTTAGGGGCACACACCTTAAACTAACAATCACTTTCTTTCTTAATCAAATATCCTCTTGACTTTAAAATTACAGCTATAGTTTTACTATGCTCAAGACCATGAGCAATGGCATGTTACTGGTCCTGTCTTCCACATCCAGCTTTACTTCAGAATAGGAGTTAAAACCCCATAGGGTAAATAGAGTCACCATCCCCAGGTCAACCCAGGTGGCCTCTGCGTTCAGCCTCTCCCTGCCAACTACAGCTGGACAGTTTCCTGGCTTCTTCACCAACAGACTCTAAGATAGACATACAAAACCCCTTTTGTCTTTGAAAGATTTTTCTCCCAGCTGGTAAATACAGAAAAACAAAACGAGGCTTACAAAATAAAGCAAGCAATGGGGAATTTACAGTTTCAGAGAGAGAAAAAAAAATCTTTAAAATACAACAGTTCTTTCTGGACCTCATTAAATTAAAAGTTAGCCCAGATCTGCTCCCACTCAGAATGTGATCTAGACCCAGATGCATTTCTTTCCTTTAGGCCTAATTCAGTAAAAATCAGGCCTATGCTAAATCTCCTCTCAGGAATTCTGCATGCTCACTCATCATAACCCTCCCTAAAAAGAAAGACCACCTTGGCTGTTGCTTAGCCTCTTCCACACTCAAGTGAGCAGAAACTCAGAGACTTAAGGGTTGGTTAAATCCATAATTACTCAGGCCTACCTAGTGGGTACTCAACACCAATTCCAGACCAGAGTCTTTTATCTTAAGGTCTCCTTTTGCCTTACAAAGAGGAAAAGCCAATTTAGGTCATTTACTGGCAAAGTTCTGTATACACACTGATCTCAACAGCTCTGATAATTCAGGGCTCTTCCCTCAGCCTGAATAAATGACACCCCCTCTTTTAAAAGCTCTGGTTCCTTGGAAGTTGCATTTAAAGTTGTTTCAGTGCCAGGTGATCTTAACCCTACTCCTACATTCGTAAGTTGCTCTCATGAATGAGCAGTGGCTAAATACAAATTTCTTAAGGGCTCTTTTCAATGCTGGTGCTCCATCAAACAATCTGCTGCATGAAATTGAGTATTCTATATCTCGTTTTTTCACAGAAGTTACAAAGAAGAAATAATAGACCTCTGTGATAAATCAGTACTGGTGGGGGGAATACCCCGTAGTGGGTTAAGACAGTAAACTCTGGAGGCCAGCAGTCCCGAGTCTGCCCCAGGCCAGCTTGAGGAGTGTGGCTGGCCACATGGTCTTTCCATATCCATCATTCCCCTGCCTCATGGAAGGACTGTCAGTGTGGAGACCAGGGTGCCCAGCCCATAGGAGAGGCACTGTCACATAAGAAAGGTTTTCAAAATGTTAACTTATGTTCTTAAGTGTCCCAAAATTAGTTGAGAAAATATGAATCAAAAGGCTATTCAGCATGTCATGAGGTACTATTAACAGAGGACTGGACCATAGTAAGTAAAGGAGATCTCCTCCGTCAAATTTACCAAAGTTCACTTGAAAGAGACATACTAGGGTATTATTGCATAATTACACAATCATATGGATCTATAAACAGTTCACCTACACATAAATATACAGTAAAGTGAAAACAAAAAAAAATTTAATAAATGAACATGTCCAAAGAAACTGAATATGAATTTAGCACCAAGCCTTCCCCAGTAGGAAAAAAAAAGGTCCTACAGGGTGAACAAAAGAGATACAAACAACTCACTGAACCCTTTACATCACTGAATCAATAAGCTCCAGTTGCTACACATCTTTTAGAATCTACTGTTATAACCCATCAGTAGAAACAATTTCTCAGAGGCATACTTTGAAATAAAGTAGGAAATTTGGACCCAAATTGCCTGTAAGGCACAGTTTAATTATAGAAATCAAACACAGAATAAAAAGCCTACCTTCATTCAATTTAAAAAGAATAAAGAGGCTCAAGAAAGAAAACTCATGACTGGATTGTTATTTTTTTTCAAAATGGAGTTTTATGTTTCCTTCCAACTCTTCCCTTTAGAACCAAGGGCTATAAAATAAAGACATCAATCATTTGTCATAAGGGAATGATGAGTGACCACGGCTATTCTTGAACATTAGTTTCTCGCTCACATCCCAAAATGTCAATCAAGCCCAATATCCCCTACATCCTAGTTTGAGTGGGTTATGCACTTCCTTAATTGACTGATCATTTAAAAGTGCTTTTAGGTCAGGGGCTATTAACAAGAAGAAGCTTTATAATTGAGAGCTAATTGTAGGCCTTCCTTATCAAAGGGAATAGAATAAGAAAACCATTAGGATTGGCCTACAGCCTGGCCGGGAACACATAGAAGCAACTGTTTATAGGTTAGGACATAGTACAGTATTGTTAGTTAGGCTATATTACAAGGTGACATGAATACTCTTTGTCTTCTCTAGCAGCAGGAAAAGGAAAAAGAGAAATCAGATCTTTGGGGCACCTTGATTTTGAACATGGATTTCAGCATCCCCACTGCTAAAGGCTTCTCCACATGGCATGCTCTTCTTGCCAATGGGTTTTTGTGGCCAACAGGGAAATGTCATTCTGCTCACTTGTTTAGGGGAAGCCTGATCTCAGGAAGACAGAACATCAGGTCAACTCCAGGGCAAGTCCCTATTCATTTAATGGTCCCCATCTACCTCCAGCAAGGTTGACAGAGTCTCCCTCCTTCCTCTCATGATTCGATGAGATAAAGAATTCTCTGTAACTTAAAATGAGCCAGGTTAGGGGCACCTGGGTGGCTCAGTTGGTTGAGCCACTGCCTTTGGCTCGGGTCATGATCCTGGAGTCCCGGGATCGAGTCCCACATCAGGCTCCCAGCTCCGTGGGGAGTCTGCTTCTCCCTCTCTCATGCTCTCTCTTTCTCTCACTCTCTCTCTCAAATAAATAAATAAAATCTTAAAAAAAAAATAAGCCAGGTTAGACAAACCAAAAGGTCTTAAACCTTCTTCTTCTTTTTCCTATTATAACTATTGCCTTCCTATTGCAGAACCAGCAAAAGATAACAGAGCCAAAATTGACTTACATTTGCCTGCCTCTGCAAAGGTAGGTCAGCTGTACTAGGGAAGAAAGGCAGAAGCCAGAAAGAGGTAAGACCTGAAGGTGAGCACAGCTGAAGACAGGACCGGGACAGTACACACAAGCAACCTTTGCTTCCTCCTCTGGACCACAAGAGCTAGCAAGGAGAGCCCAGCATTTCTCCATGATTCAAGAGAGGCAGAAACAACAATGCTGAGATAGAACTCTGCCAAAAACCACTATTGTTTCCATCCATTTTAAATCACAGTTGAGGGGCGCCTGGGTGGCTCAGTTGGTTAAGTGACTGCCTTCGGCTCAGGTCATGATCCCGGAGACCGGGGATCGAGTCCCACATCGGGCTCCCTGCTCGGCAGGAAGCCTGCTTCTACTCTCTCACTCCCCCTGCTTGTATTCCCTCTCTGGCTGTGTTTCTCTCTGTCAAATAAATAAAAAATCTTTAAAAAAAATCACAGTTGATGTTTCAATTAAAAAATAAAAAAACATTTTGCACATTCTGTCAAAGTAGCTCCAGGGTTCAAAGCATAGAACAGAAACACTAAAACAGATAAAAGCAGCAGAAAAAGCCATTAAAATAAAACCATACAAAGAGTGGGACACTATTATGGAAGGTTCTTTCAAAGTATAAATGCTGATGAATGTGCTCCCATCCTGCATGAAAGATCAATAGGTCCTCCCATCAAGATAGGGACAAATGTGCCAGCATCTGAGCTGAAAAAAAAGGATGTGGACCAGGCAGCCAAAATGAAGCAGAAGGCTGGGCAGAGGCTCAGCCAGGGAGGGGACAGGAGAGGTATGAGGGAACACAGACAAGGACAAATGGGAAGAAGTGCGGTTAGAGTCTTTCTGGTAACAGCAACTGGCAGGAGAAAAGCAATTAGGCTGAGGCTGGCTCTGAACAATCACGGAGAAGGTAAGTGAAAGGCAGCTAGGCTGCAGCTGGAGCCCTGTCTGGGATTATTCCCAGAGGGGCACTGAGACATGCCAACAAGAGTTTCATTGCCAATGGCCTCCTTTTCACAAGATAGCTCGAGGATTCCCTTGACATTTTTATCTCATCTATACCACTCCTGTTGTAAATAACCTGGGCTAAGAGAAGGGGTAAATCTGGGGTTGAAGGTTCTTTAGTTCTCTAGACCAGAAATACTCCAAGTGGAATTCATGTTGGGAGTGTGGGAGGGGAGGCAGCTTGCCTCTTCCAGGTGGGCCAGTGATGGGTGGAATGCTTGCATAGTCAATGTCCTTTGGCACAGAACATTAATCAGGGTCCCCAAAGCTACCACCAACTCCTAACCTCTGATCCAATACACATTAGGCTAGTCAGGGCTTTGGTTGAGAAGAGAGTGAGGAATTTAAGACTATACTAGATGAGGTCAATGGATTGGGTGTGGGCTTCTGGTCCTACTCTTTGGGACCTCCCCTTTCAGCAGTGAGATGTTGAGAGGTCCTATTGCCAAAGCTGAGATTCCATTCTGACATGGATTCTCCCAAACACTATATTTCTTAAGGATCTAGGAGATGAGGAACAGGTTTCCTGGGATATGCAGTACAGTTTGGAGAAGCAGTTTCATCCTGCAAACATTTACAGATCACCAAAGTAGGGGATGAAAAGATGAGTAATTTGGGTGCCTTTGACTCATGATCCCAGAGTTCTGGGATCAAGTCCTATGTTGGGCTCTCTGCTCAGTAGGGAGCCTACTTCTCCCTCTACCCTTCCCCCCTGATCATGATCTCTATCTCATAAATAAAAGATGAATCATTTATATATATGAACTCCTCAAGGATAGGGTCTCAGAACAGAATCCCTAGACAAGTGCCAACCTAATGGATAAGCACCATGAGAGATTTATATAGAGTTAGTGAGGGAACAGAGGAGAGAATGACCTCTTCTAGCAAATACAGCTCAGTCTTCAAGGATGAGTAGGTTGACAAAATGGGAAAGGCTGCAGGTGTATGAGACACCCAGTGGACAGTCTTGATGAAAAGAGCAGCTCAGAAAATACCCCCCCTTCATGTTTTAATGCCCCATTTAAGGGAGTTTGGGATTGGTAACAAAACACCGCAGACCAGCCCTGTGGGTCTAAAGTTTGGCATGAGGAAGGAAGAGGATTTGTAATAGCATCCTTTATTCCAACTTCTGAGATAGGCCCAGGGGGAAAGAGGAATAGGGGCTGGGAAATGCCTTAAGTAAAACACTAGTACACGTGGGACTGAGTATCCTGGAAGTGGGGGTCTTACTGATCACAGCCTTCATCATGGGAAAGAGCTTGTTTCCCTGATGGTGCACACCACTGACGTTCCACCCAAAGCAGGACAGGAACTAAGGTCCTCAGCGAAAAACAGTCTGTGGAGGGCAGAATAAAGCTTGACTTGAATGTGGATGGCCCCAGCAGCCATGAGAACTTTCTGAAACCACAGGGAGTGCAGGGCTAGCACTCCAGTGAGATGACCAAGGCACTGGCCTTGGGCACAGAATTTTAGGGAGCATTAAAAAACTCGATCAGCAAAATAAATAATATTTTAATGCTACATTTTTTTCTTCTTTAAATTCCAGTATAATTAACAGGGTTAAAGTAGTTTTAAGGGTACAGTACAGTGATTCAACAATTCTAAGCATTACTCAGTGCTCATCGTAAGTGTGGTCTTAGTCACCTTCACCTATTTTATCCATCCCCCCACCACCACCCAGTAACCATCAGTTTGTTCTCTATAGTAAGATCTAGTTTTTTGTTTGTCTCTTTTTTTGTTGTTCATTTGTTTTGCTTCTTAAATTCCACGAGTGAAATCATACAGTATTTGTCTTTCTCTGACTTATTTTGCTTAGACTGTACCCTCTAGATTCATCCATGTTGTTGCAAATAGCAAGATTTCATTTTTTTGTGGCTGAGTAATATCCCATCGTACACAAATATATCACATCTTTTTTCCATTCACCTATCTGTTGATGGACACTTGGGTTGCTTCCACGATTTGACTATTGTAAATAATGTTGTGATTAACATAGGGGTAGACAGATCATTTTGACTAGTGTTTTTGTATTCTTTGGGTAAATACCTAGTAGTGGAATTACTAGATCATATGATAATTCCACTTAATTTTTTGAGGAGTCTCCATTCTATTTTCCACAGTAGCTGCCCCAGTTTGCATTCCCATCAAGAGTGCATGAGGGTTCCTTTTTCTCCACATCCTCACCAACACTTATCTCTTGTGTTTTTTTATTTTAGCCATCCTGACAGGTGTGAGATGTTTTGATGCCCCATTTTAAAAACTCAAAATGAATGCCAGAATTCCAGGATGAACAAAATACCAAACCCTGTACTTGCGTGACTCTGCCCCACTCCAACACACCTGGCCCCCGCTGAAGGGGACTGAACCTCAAATCTGAAAGGAAAGACAGAGTAGCAATGTCAGAGAGCCAGGCAGCTCAACTGTGGCAGTACAATGGTTATGGCCTAAGGTCTCTGGCCTTCATACAGGGGTAATCTGAGAGCTATGGGAGCTCATCCAGATCCACAGTCCCCAGAATTTGGAGTTTCATAGCCACTGGAGAAGGCAGCAAGACAAGCCATTCTGGCCCAGATGCCAGCAGAGAGGCTGACCACACCAACCAAGACCCAGAAGCAGAAGAGCACTGCAAAACTCCATTAGAAAGGGAAGAACATTTTGGGGGAATGTGCCAGCGGGTCAAGAATGATCTGGAAGAGCCAGTGACTACATACAACAAGGGTACTGAAAGGTCCATAGAGGAGCCCTTTTCTTTTTCACAATTAGGACTGGATATAATATAACATTTCTGAGAGAAAGATGATCAGACAGAACCAGGGACATCATAACCATCATAATCAAGCCATCACAGGGACAGTGGGGCATGGGGGGGATGGCCGATGAATCAACTTGGGAGAAGCTAAACGTTCCAGAAGTTGTGGTAAGTCCAGGTGGGCTTAAGCCAGGTGCTCCCTGCCAAGCAAGGCTGATAACAGCTTCACAAAACACAGACATCAGCCCAGAATATTCGTAACAAAAACCACCCTGAAGATCCCAGAAATGACCAGGTTGTTTTGGTTCTATCATTTGATTCCCAAACCACAGGGGAAAAACAGGGAGGTAGAGAGGCTGAGGGGATAAAGTAGAAAAATGTCCGAGTACAGAAAATATTACACATTATTAATTACTAATACCTCTTGACCAATAGCTTCCCAGGGTCTTATTTATGACTTGGTTGAAAAACCAGTGGCTAACAACAAATGAAGTCAATGACTATGCGTGCTCACTTGGCTTGGTCAGAGATAGTTCACCAAGTCTGTCACCATTAGGGAGCACCCTCAGTTGACTTCTGCTTGTAAAAACAAGTAGGATATAGAAATGGTAACCCCAATCAAAGGAAGAGCCTGAGTTATCGATGACCTCCTTCTTGAGTCTAGGGACATTTCGACGGTCCACACATTTACAAGTTTTCAACCCTGTGAAGACACAGAAGGCCTGAGATATAAGAAGGAAAAGAGGAGCAAAGGCAGTGAGGGGATAGGCTCTTCATGGAGGAAGGTAAGGACTCAAACTCACTGCTAAGCTCAATAGCAAGACTTAGGGCAAGAAGACAGAATGAGTTTCACATTACGACCTACTAACAAATTCAGAAATATTCCACAGGACAGGATCCCTGGGCCTTCCTCCATCACTGACATGGGATCCCACTGGCATTCTGCATGAATCACTATCCCTGTTGCTAAAGCAGCTCACTTACCAACCATGAGAGTGGATGTCTGCTCACTGAAAGCCTTGGGTGGAAGAGGCAATGCCTCCAACCACTCCTTATCTTCACCTCAAATGTCTTACTGTGGGGTTCTCCCCTGCAGTGCCCTATGTATAACTGAGTCTAGTTACTAGAGTGATGAAAATCATTTATATGACATCTGGACTACTTTAGTTTGTAGAAGAAGTCTGTGGAGCAATCAATGGTTAAAGAAAAACAGAAGATAATGCAACCACGGCTCTCTCAAGGTTTCTGTATTCTTCTGATCTGAGCTGTCATTACTAATGTACGCAACTGAGCAAAACAATATGAGTAATTATCAGAACGTTAATATATTTAATGTAAAAAAGCAATCAGTCAGTGGCAAAAAAAAATGAAGTAAAACAGCACAGCAAAAGTATCTGAGATTTGAATTATTCCCTACTGCCCTTTCTAAAACAACAAAATATCTGTAAATAATCATTTCTAAGCATTTATCAGAATTGGAAACGAAACACAAGATCAGGAGAACATAAGACATAGTTAACGAATCTCGTTTCTTTCTCATGTGCTAAATAGAAGCATAATCGAAGAAAAATAATTAAAATATAGTTGAAGAAGAATAATTAACATATCCAAATTCTTTCTTGGGTACAAATAGTTACAGTGACTGATTTTTTTTTTTTTTCGAGCAGGTACTCAAACAATAGACACATGCTCTGGTAAACACAGTGACTGGACAGAGTTAAGTACTCTCTGGGTTTAAAAGTGCGTGGCAGCGGAATCAAAGGATTAAAGGAAGACTGACTTGACAACAGAGAAAAGCGCATTACAGCATAACTCATTATATCACTTCTCTTACACTAAAGGGAAATAGTAAATCAGATAAATATTGATTCAAGAGCTCTTTTTTATTCTAATTATGGCTTATTCCCATGCCCTAGAAGAGGCCTGAAAAGCCTCCCAACTACTATGAATCATGGTCAAACTGCAACCTCCTTATATGTACACAATTCTACCAGAAATGCACAGTGGCCACCATAGAACACTGTTGTCCAACTCCGTTTGTCTTTATTCTCCTTCTTCTGAATATAAAACCTTGCAGAGCAATGGTCATATCTGCTTCGTCTCATCCATATGGTTTAGTTCTCTGTACAAAGACGTTTGATAGACCTCACTGCACACCGAGAACATAATACATGACACAAGATGACCTCAGCAGCTCTTTCTTGTTAGGATAAACACTCCGATTTATCTGCTAACAGTGATGAAGATATAGAAAACACCGATTTATATTCATCCACAGGTCCTGATCCAGCATCCTTCCCACTAATCTGGTGACACCCACCCCCTTTCTATGGGTTATACAAGATGGCAAGCTGGCTCAGGGAAAATCTCGAGGCCATGAGTGAAAGGAGAGCTGAATGGCATGGCTAAATGCTGACCAACCATGCTTTCAGGTCCCATAAACACTACATTTTCTCTAACTCATCTATCCATGCCCCCAACACACACACCAAGAGTTGGAAAATACCAGTGGTCTTTTGATGAGCGTTCTTAACCAGCAGGCCAGGAGGCTCCTCCAGTATCATGGCCCCAGCACTATAGGCAAAATTTTCATCACAGACCCAGAACCACAGGTTCTGCCAGCCGTCAGGTTCAACAACCCTCTGGATCAGGAACTCGCCTTTAAGGCCCTGTTACCAAAACCTTTTTCTGCTCAAACAGCCACTAGGAGAGAGTTAAAGTTCTGTTTTTTACATATTTTAAATTGCCATTTACATTTCTTCATCATAATTTTAATTAATGGAAGAGGTTATGATTCTGGTATATTGGAAGTACTATGCTCTTTAATTAAAACATATCAGTTATTTAAGTGTATTTAGTGAAATCTAAATACCACCCAGTTTGAAAACCACCTTAATCCAACAAAAAAGTTTGAGCAAACTCTTCTTTAACAGTAAAAAAATGCTACATTGTTCTCTTTTCTCCTTGAACTTATATTTCCGTTCTACTTCCCTAATTTTCTCTCAATACGTTTTAACTCTTGAGAGGTTTTTATTAAGCTCCCTGCCATATTTCTGTGTAACAAAATGTGTATAAAGTGATTTTTATTTTTATTTTTTTTAAGACTTTATTTGACAGAGAGAAACACAGTCAGAGAGGGAACACAAGTAGGGGGAGTGAGAGAGGGAAAAGCAGGCTTCCCGCCCAGCAGGGAGCCTGATATGGGGCTTGATCCCAGGACTCCAGGATCATGCCCTGAGCTGAAGGCAGACGCTTAATGGCAAATGCTTAACGACTGAGTCACTCAGGTGCCCCTAAAGTGATTTTTAAAGTTTCCTATGGCCATAAGATTTAAAAGTGTTCAATTTTCTTCTGGTTTGAGATGTGATTACTAACGGACCCAACTGACCCAAACAGCATTAATGAATATTTATAAGAATGTTAATGTAGCTAACAATGGAAAGTATAATTTTCCTTTATCTTTTTTTATTTTTTTATGTTTCTTTAGAATACATTTCTTTTTTTTTCTTTTTTTTTTTTTAAGATTTTATTTATTTGACAGGGAGAAATACAGCCAGAGAAGGAACACAAGCAGAGGGAGTGAGAGAGGGAGAAGCAGGCTTCCTGCCGAGCAAGAAGCCCGATGTGGGACTCGATCCTGGGTCTCCGGGATCATGACCTGAGCCGAAGGCAGTCTCTTAACCAACTGAGCCACCCAGGCGCCCCTAGAATACATTTCTAAAGAAACAGATAAACCATGTTTATTTTTCTCCTCAATTACTTCATATACCTATGGATGGAGTATTCCTTATTGCTATAAGGTGGGGATTTACATCATTTCCACACCTTCTCACTTTTATAGATGTAAGCAGTAAGAAATCTTATTTACATAAAGAAGAGAATGAAGGAGACTTATCATCAAAACATCTTTTTGTCTATTATCTTATAATTAGATTAGGTCCTCCTTCAATTTTGTTGAAAGCCAATATGTAAAAACTCACTTACGAAAAGATGTATGGCCTGGTCATTATATTGGTCCTCTTTGCCTACACAAACACCAGTATTTTCATAGTGCTTTGTTGGCGGGACAAAATTTTTGCACCCCAGGACAACACACCACAGTAAGGTTCAGAATGGGATGGGTGATACTGGTGTCTTCCTGGGTCAAGGAGAAGAGGGACTATAATAGATAAGATAGAAATGGAGATATAGGGGCGCCTGGGTGGCTCAGTTGGTTGAGCGACTGCCTTCGGTTCAGGTCATGATCCCGGAGACCCGGGATCGAGTCCCACATCGGGCTCCCTGCTCGGTGGGAAGCCTGCTTCTCCCTCTCTCACTCCCCCTGCTTGTGTTCCCTCTCTGGCTGTGTTTCTCTCTATCAAATAAATAAAAAATCTTTAAAAAAAATAAATGGAGATATAGCAAAATCAGTTTTCAGAAAGAGCATCTGTAGATGATGGGGACCAAGGAATCAATTCCCTTAAACCACTGGTGCTTTCATATGTCTTGGAGAATCTTCATGTCTCCTGTGTACATGGATACCCCACCTGGAACACGCCCCCCCACCCCCGGCAAGAGTGTTATTGCCCAGCATTCTGTCCATTTAGCTTGATACACATAAAAGTCCATTCAGTTTGATTAATATATGAATTTCCTCACAATATATCAGCTTGTAGCAGATACTATAGGAGAAGCAATAAACTTTTTAAAAACACAGGATCATAATTCTTGTTCATTCTACTTGTAGAGATGGAAAACACCTAATAAATCATAATGTCCTGACAGTATAGAATTTTATTTAACAAAAGACTCTAAGTTCAATATTTTTAATAATGTCAAAAAAATCTGGAAACCATCCAAATGTTTAAAAAGAAAATTACTAAATAAATGTTAGAACAGCCATATAATGGAAGAATATACAATATTTTAATTTGAAGAACATATACTGACACTAGAAAATATCCTTCATATGCTGTGGCCTGAAAACATAAGCAGGAAACAAACATAAATAAAATTCATAGTAATTTGTAAAAATGTGTATATTAGGAAAAGTCTGTTAAGAAAATCTGTTACACAGTTTTCAGTGGTTATCCTTAGGTGATGTAATTATGGGTAACTTTCTTATTTGTTCTTTTCAAATGTCCCAGTCAGGGCATTTCTCTCATGATAAGGGGGATGGGGAACAGTGAGGAAGGCGGGGAAACAGGTTCACTGTCTCTGGGCTGTTGTATGTGGCTACAGAGTTTGTGAGAGATGGTGTCTAGCCAAGGGACCAGTGGGAGTTTAAATTCACCCCACAGGGTGTAGGACTGCTTCTTCCCAGCAGAGGTGCCATTTCCTAGTGTGCAATGGAAGATCTTGTCCAATGTCTACATTCTCTCTTAGGTTTTGGTCATTTTTCTCCTTGACCAATTTTATACTTCCACTTCATTCTTCAGCTGCTTTTTCTGGATATTGACTTCAGTCATTCCACAGATGCCTAGAAATCACTGCAGTCAGATTCCCATCATGTTAACCTCATGAACTATCCCAATTCATGAATTTAAAAAGAGCGTTCTATCAACAAGTGAAATGCTATAGGCCGATGAGGTTATCTGGGCCTCAGGAAAACACAGTGGGTGATTTTTACTTCAGTATATTTTACAACTCCAGTCTCCTTACCTCAGCAAGTGTGGAGGGATCTTGACAATGGTATCCACACCACCCAGGGTTTCTACAAAAGGAAAATTACAAAGTTAAAAATAAATATGTGTAGACTGAGAATCTGCAGATAAATTTCTGTTAGTTTCTTTTTTCCCTGGAAGTTTCTATAATAATAAATTAGTCAGGTCTCAATTATCTGCACTCAAGTCATTCATTACTTAAAAACCCTCTCTTGATAGCTCAAAAGATTTCCTTGGAGAAGTTAAAAATTAGGATACACTTCCCTATAGAAACACAGAATTAATAACTATTTTCAACCTGAACCAATTTAATCTAGCTAAAACTGGCTAACATGGTATATTCTTGCAATAAAAACAGACAAAGGACAAGGAAAACAAAAGCAAAAATAAACTCTTGGGACTACATTAAACTAAAAAGCTTTTGCAGAACAAAGGAAACAATCAGCAAAAACAAAAGGCAATGCATTGAATGGGACAAAATATGTGCAAATCATATATCTAATAAGGGCTTAATATCTAAAATATATGAAACTTACACAACTCAACACCAAAAAAAAAAAAAACCAAAACAAAAAACCCACCCCACTCCAAATAATCCAATTAAAAAAGGGATAGAGGACCTGAATAGGGATTTTTCCAGAGAATACATACAGATGGCCAACAGACACATGAAAAGATGCTCAACATCACTCATCATTAGGAAAATGCTTATCAAAACCACTATGAGGTATTACCTGACACCTGTCAGAATGGCTCAAATCAAAAAGAAAAGGAATAAGTGTTGGCAAGGATGTGAGAAAAGAGAACCCTCATGAGCTATTGGTGGAAATATAAATTGGTATAGCCACTATGGAAAACAGTACAGGTGTTCCTCAAAAAATTAAAAATAGAACTACCACAGCATCCAATAATTCCACTACTGCTGGGTATTTACCTGAAGAAAAAAAAATAAAACAGCAATTCAAAAAGATATATGCACCCCTATGTTTATTGCATTATTTACAATAGCCAAGATATGAAAGCAACCTAAGCATCCCTCACTAAATGAATGGATAAAGAAAATGGGGTGCAATATATATAATGGAATATTAGTCATAAGAAAAAGAATAAAATCTCATCATTTGTAAGAGGGTAGACGGACCTCAAGTATATTATTTTAAGTGAAATAAGTCAGAGAAAGACAAATACCATATGATTTCACTTTTATGTGGAATTTAAAAAAAAACAGATAAACAAAAATCAAAAATAAACTCATGAATATGTACAGAGAACAAATTGATGATTAGCAAAGGGGAGGGGTGTGGGGGATGGGCTAAATAAGAGAAGGGGATTAAGAGGTACAAACTTCTAGTAACAAAATAAGTAAGTCACAGGGATGAAAAGTACAGCATAGGGAATATCGTCAGTAATATTTTAATACCTTTGCCTCATGACAGATGGTAACTACACTTATTGTTAACATTCTGTAATGTATATAATAGTCAAAACACTAATTTGCACACTTGAAATTAACATAGTATTGTATGTCAACTAAACTTCAATTTAAAAAAATAATAAATATAGAAGAGAAAGCTCTTTCCTTGAAATATTGCTTCAATACCCTTAAATAATAATTTATAATTGTGAGGATACTTGATGTTCACAAAGCACTTTATACAACATCTCATTATGCTCACATACATTCATGACATGGTAGGTGAAACTTTTTTTTCAATCATCCAGTAGTTAGGGATATTGAAAGGAGGCTCACCCTCAAATCTCATTAACCCAGCCTGGATGTTCACTACTTTACCATTGCTGTGGATTATTCACACTACTGCTGTCTTCAATTGTAGAGATAATGAAACACTATTCTCTCCCTCCCCCCCGCACCTGCCCCACCGCCCCCCAGCAAAAGCTGTTCTATTTTAATAGCGTTATAAATTCTGTACCCAATTCCAACATGTGTGGTTGGAGGACGCTTCCCCACATGAGCAAGCAATTCTCTGACACCAGCTGGCTCTCCTACCATTTAATTCAATTCTGACACCATTGACTAAGAGATAGCATCAGATCCCACAGGTTAAGGGTTCAGTCCTATAGAACTGCATCCCTTCTTCAAACCCCAGTCCCAAATCCAGGTTGTTGCTTGGGCTTCTGACCAACCAGCTATAGGTTGAAGGTTCTAATGACCCTTTCCTTGGGTTCAGTTAATTTGTTAGAACAGCTCGCGGAACTCAGAGAAACATTTCACTTACTACATTACTGGTTTATTATAAAAGGACAAAACTCAGGAAGGGCCAAATGGAAGAGAGTCATGTGCCAAGGTATGGGGAAAAGGTGAGGAGCTTCCATGTCTTTGAGGGTGCCATTCTCCCCAAGTTCTCCAGCTCTCCAAACCCCATCCTTTTCGGGTTTTTATGGAGGCTTCATTACAGAGGAATGATTAACTAAATCATCAGCCATTGGAGCCTGAACTCAATTTCCAGCCCCTCTTCCCTGGAGGTCTGGGTGGAAATGAAAATTCCAACTCTCTAAACACAGGGTTGGTCCCCTTAGCAACTGCCCCTATCCTTAGGTTGCTTTGTTAACATGACAAAAACTCTTTATGGTCCTCTTCACCTAGGAAATTCAAGGATTTTAGGGGCTCTGCGCCAGAAATAAGGACAAAGACCAAATATATATTTCTTATTAGAAATCCCAATATCATAAGCTCTGATTTATTCCCAGTTTTTCAGCTCAAACTGTGTTGACTCCTTTCTTCATTGCTTAGAGTCCACAAGCCCTGTCCATGTGAACCATTTTCACTGAGGAGGAGAAATATTTCTCCCTGCCTGCTAAAAGATCAGAAGGAACAATGGACACCAGATGTATCCCCGAGGCTCAGGAGTAAGAGCAGTCTAACACAGGATGACAGGATCTGGGCCTGTTGTGGCAATGGGGCAAACCGTAGGTGTAAGCAAGACAATCTGCAAAAGAGAAAAAGGGAAGCAGTAGGGTCAGTGATGCTGTGGCCAAGGCCAAGAGAGGAGGTGGAAGAACTGAGGTCAGTCATTAAGATGAGACAGGATAACCCCAAAGCAAAGCCCTGAGATGCAGGTGCAGGGAGCAGATCAAAGCCATCGGGTCAGCGTGGCCCAGCAGTAAGCAGGCCCCTGCCCAGGACACTACACGGCTGCTCTCCAGGGGAGGTGCAGACACACTGCCACTCAGCAACCAAATCCTGGCAGTTTTCCTCATCACAGAGAGGGGTCATATTCAATTCAGGATGTCAATAGTGCCCAACCCTACAAATGCTAACCAAGAACCCGAAGAAAGAAAAAAGACAATGGAAAATCACAGAGCAGCCATACTGAGCCTGTCCTGGTCAAGCAGGGATGCTGAGTAGGTACCTGTGTGGGGTCTGAGTGGGGAGCCCAGGTGCAGAATAGGCACATCACGTTCTCAGATGCTGAAATGAAGCCATGGGGATGGGTGTGGGTGACTCTGGTGGGGCTGGGAGGAAGAGAAGAGGGCCCAGGGCTGACTCATGAGAAACTTAAACATTTAGGCAAGCGCGAAGTGTTGGAGCTGGCAAAACGACCAGAGCCGCTTGGGAGGCCTGATAACAACAAAAGGGCAAGGCATGCCCCTGGAAGCCAGGGGAAGAAGGGCGCCCGGGTGTTCTGTGTGGCTGAGAATGCCCTGCTGGATGGGGAGGTCTGTGTAGCTTGTTCCCCACCATCAGATGGTGGAACGATGGGGAAGGGAGATAGACAGCAGTGAGTGCTCTGGTCACAAGCACTACAGACTTTTTGAGAAGTCAAGCTGTAAACATCGCAGAAAGTGGCTGGAAGGAAAAGCAGGTGGGAAGGTAGAGGGAAGGAGGGTGGGAGATAGACTATTCTTCTTCCCCTACCTGGCGTTCCAGCCTCTAGTTTTCTTTTACCTCTCTTCCATTTTCCAAATCCATTTTGAAACAAGTCCCCTGTTATGTGTAAACACCACAGTTTTCTAAAACGAAGACATGGTCCCTGGCTGTTCTAACGTGCTGACATTCTATGTCATCCAGCCAGAGAGCTCACATACTTTCAAGATCACCAGTTCTTGAAGGAAAATGCTATTATCTCCATTCTCCAGGAGCTGACCACTCTCCTTATTCTTTCTATCCGCTCATCAGACCATTTCCTCACTGACAAGAAAAATATCTAACAACCGAGATTGCTCAAAATAGAAGGAAGATACATACACATATTGCTTGCTTTTATTATGCAGCCATTAAGAAAACCGGTTTTTGGAGAAGTATCAATGACAACGTACAAGAGGGTGTTAAAGCCAGAAAACAAACAAACAAACAAAAAAAACAAATGACAGTCTGCCCTAGATACTATGACCCTCTGCAGAAGGGAACTACTCCAAAATGTGATTAATGTTCTTTAACATTAATTTCAAAAACTGGGTTTTGAGATTACAGGTGATGTTAATTTTTTTTCTTTATACTGTCCATATATATTTTCAATATTCAATATTCTAAATGAACATACATAATGTTTATAAATAGAAGAAAAAGGATGAATATCACTTAGAACCCAAACAAGTCATCAATGGGCTGATCTGTTTACAAATATCTGTGTCTCCTATTGTAGGTGCAAAAGCCACAAAGAAGCATAAGGGACAGTCCCTACATTCAAGAAGCACATGTCTATGCTGTCGACATTTGTTGTTTTGCCTGACCAGCCTTCGGAAACAGAATCCTAAATTTGTTTTGAGGAAACCATCCCTTCCTGAATCAGGGATTTCAGTAAGCCTTGTAGCCTAGATTTAAGCCAGTTAGCCCAGTCTATTCCTTAGCTAGAGGACTGGTTCAGGTACACATATGATTCATCAGGACCGAGAAAGAATAAGTGAAACCAAAGACTGGGCAGGAATGACTGGAAGAGTTCCACTCTCCTGAGATGATCTGATGATGGGCCAAGTGGGAGATGACCCCTTTCTCCTGCGATGCTCTACGTATAGCAGTGACCCTCCCATCTCCTATGATGGTTTCAGTGGGAGATGGCTCCTCTCCTGTGATGGTTTATTGGGAGATGGCTCCTCTCTCCTGTGATGTCAAAGTAACCCTTCTCCCCTATAATAGTCCAAGTGGGAGATAACCCCTTTCTCCTCAGATGGACTAAGTGTGGAAATGACTTCCCTCCCACGATGGTTTTGGTGGGAGATGACTCCTCTCCTCTCAGATGATCTAAGTAGGCTGATGCTTCTTTCTCATGAGATGGTCTCAATGTGATGTGATAATGGACAAACCCAAAGCTGTGGAGACTCCTGCAGAGCGTGTTAATCTCCCCAAAAAAGGTCCTTGAACAATGTGTAATTCTTGAGCCAAACTCAACCGACCGCCAGCCATACGGGGATATTTAGTGACTAGAGTGAATAAATTCTATTTAGTGACTAGAGTGAATAAATTCTGCCGAAGTCAGATTGAATTGGGGTTTTTGTTGCTGGTGTTGTTGCTGCTGTTGTTGTTTTGGGGTGGGAAGGTTTGGTCTCCTGAATACAATATTTCTCAATTATCCTGGCCCTGGAAGACTTGATACAGCCAAATAATCCAAAGTATCAGGTACTCTAAGATAGTCGAGAGGGCAGGGCTCTAAACCCAGAGGAGGAACGGATTTGACTGAAGAGCTCAGGAAACACTTCCTCAGGAGTCTGGAAAGGGAATTCCCTGCATGAGTAAAGGCAAAGAAACATATAGTGCCCGGTGTGTTCACAGAAGAGCTGCAGCTCACTCTAGTTTATGGAACCCTTTGGGGTCACAGAGCAAGAAGAAACAAGGGCTGGGCTTAGATTCTAAATTATGTTCTAAGGAATTTACACTTTAATCTAGAAAGAAATTATGGAGTTGGGGGGAAGTGTTTTATAGTAAAAAAAAAAAATGATGGAATGGTAGAAAAATGGACTGGATGGAAAAGAGCAGGAAACCGCGTAGCCTTTGTTCATGCTGCCTTCTCCCTCCACATACCCTCCTAACACACACCTTATAGGAAGGAAGCATTGTACTCATCCTTCTAGCCCCAGGCTCAATACAGGCAAGGACTTCATAAATGTTTGCTAAATAAATAAGTGAAAAGGAGAAGGAATCCACAGCTTACCCATGATTTCAAGGAAAATCTATTTTAAAAGCCCTACCAGCTCACAGCAATTTCCTCCCCACCCCACTCTTGACCCCCCTCTTCTTTGATCTGTTTTCCTGATTTACTCATTTCAACCTGCACGGTGAATGTCAAGTATTGTTCTTAACTACTTCATGTACTCTGTCTCCCCTCAGTAACTACAGAAGAATAGTCACTGGAAATGACATCCCAGCCACTCTTGTGGTCAGGTCGAACTCCAGGCTGGGCTTAGATATCTGCCTCCCCTCTCGGCTTCCCAGACAGCTTCAAGGATCTAGATTCAGCAACGCTGTGGTTTAACTTAACAAGGTGTTGAGTATCAAAATTTAAACATTAAAAATACTCCATTACTCTTCTCCTCCCTGTTATCTCAATCCGCTTAATTTACAGAAAAATAATAATGAACACAAGAATGGCATGTTTAAAGCGCAGTCAGGCCCTGCTTTATTATGTTACCCAGCCATCTGTGACCCTTCATTACAGGCATTTGGGAATCTAACTCTGAATCTCTCTGCTGAATGACAACAGCAATGCAAAAATAGTACTGTGGCTTTAAAAGCCTAGCTGCTCATTTATATCTGGTCCCTATTCCTGTTTAACAGTAAACAATGGTCAAGTTCTGCCTACAAGATAAACTTCCATGACCTATGCAGATGTCAAAGAAAAATGGTGTTGCTAGGATTCTCTGTACACATACACCCAATATATGTGAATTCCGGTCTTCTAAATATTAACAGAGTCACCTAAAACACCACCAGATTCTACATTTAGTGGAATACCTGCTAATGGCACTTATCTCTTTTCAGGCTGTACCACAGCGGTTCAAAACACGCACTGATTGCTTTCGGATTAAAAGAGAAGGCGATTCAATTTTATTTTGTAACTGAATGGCAACTGAGGAATCGCAGGCAGGCTTGGGCCAGGCCAGGGGGCCCCCAAGGCTGCCTTGGTTTCTCCTCCACCTTTCGTGTTTTTATCACGGTCACCCAAAGTATGCTCCTGATCCCTCTGCATTCCCATCCAGACGATTCTGATTGCCCAAATTCGTGCCGAACTGGAATGAATGTCTTTCAGTCTTTTTTTGAGGTGGATTCAGCAAACTCAAGTCTGATGGAAATCACAGATGTGCTACCTGGAACTTATTTCAGTACTTGCATGATTCACAAATTTAAAATCCCACCTGCCTGAAGGGCACACCACAGCAGAATTGCAGAGGTAAGCAATCCCACCCGTATGTAATGTTTCAAGTACAATAACCACGGAAGCTAATACTTAACAAACTGGCCTTTATCCGGAAAATCAAATTAAAGAAGCCATTCCTTCCTGGTCACATTCGCCAACGTTTCGAGATCGGGGTTGACGGTTCAACTTCCCTTTTTCCCACAGGCGCTTGGAATCAGGCCCCTGGGTTCGCACTGGCTAGTGGTCCTGTCTAACTCGAGATGGGAGACCATCGTCCACCTTGCTGGGAATCTGGAAAAGGGGGCCTCCTGGCGGGGAGGACGGCGGTTCCCCGTTAAGGTTTGGGAGAAGACAGACACCAGATAGGAAGAGGATGGATGTTAACGCCCGAACCCAAATTCTCATATCCCACATCATTTCACTGAGGCAACTCTCTCAATCGCGCGAAATGCGTGCGTAACAGCCGCTCGGCGGAAGCCCCCCACGCATCAGGGCCGGCTCAGCCCCAGCACGCGCGGCCCTTCCGCGGCGGCGAGCAGGGGCGCGGGAGCCCGATCGGCCGGCAGGTGCCCAGAGCCACGCGTCCCGCGCTTACCCAGGGCCCAGGTGCAGCTCTCCCTGATGGCTTTGTACTTGCTCCCGGACGCTTCCTTCTGCAGCTTCCTCAGGATCTCTTCCATCTTGACCTTCGCAGGGGCTCGGCCACCGACAGCGAGAGGAGCGCGCGCGGGAGGCCCGGCCCGGGACGTCGCCGCCGCCACCGTCGCCACTGCCTGGCCACCGGCGCCTAGGCGGCCGCTGCGCTCGCCCCCCTTCGGCCCCGCGCGGCGGCTGATGAATCACGCCCGCCCCATGCCGCGGGCCACGTCAGCCCCGCCGCCCCGCCCCGTCCGCCGCCCCGCCCGCCAGGGTCAGGTGCGCTCGGCGCGCGCGGCGGCGGCGGGCTGGAGCCTGGAGGCCGGAGGCTGGAGGCCGCGGCGCCGACCCGCCGCCGAGGCAGGCCCCGGGGCCACAAGGCTTCGCGGGAAGGTGGGAGCGGATGTCCGGAGCTGGCTCGCCTGCCGGGCGTTGGCCCGGCGCGGCCCTAGGGAGCGTAGGGTCGGGGGCGGGCGGCCGGCAGGCGGCCGGCGAGGAGGGGCCTGTTTGTGCCGCTCCCCGCCCCCCCAACCCCGATCTCCGACCAGCCACCCGCGACCCCCGGCGCGGCGCGGGGCGGGGTGGCAGCGACCCCGCCGGGTTCTCGGAGACCCGGGCGCGCTAGCCTCCTGTTGTCAGGTGCTCGCTATTCAGTGAACAGCTCTCTGGGCCACTCTCTGTGATGGGTTCGGGTGCTACCTGTGAATAGACTGCCTCTCCCTTACCGGGTACAAGCAGGATCTCGGAGGGGAGGGGGATCTGGGTTCATAGCCCCATTATACACAAGAGGAATCCAGGCCAGAGAGGCTAAGTGACTTCCCACACCTACTAGAGTTAGCCTCAAAGCAGTTCTTAAATCCAAACCCCCTTTTCCTTCCTCTGTTGCATGATATTGTTATCCTCTGGAAAAAAAGGAGGGGCGCACAGGGGCCCACAAAGCTGTCTGACTTTGGTGGGGGAGGGAGACGATGGGCAGGAAGAGCTTTCCCAATGAAGAACACTTAGGCTGAACTTGGGAAACACTGTGGGTGGCCAGATGCGGGAGGAAGGCAGCATTAGCCAGGGAGGCAGGTCCTGAGAGCCCGCGCCCTGTTTCCACAACTAAGGATCCTTCACTGATGGAGGCCCCAAGATGGTTGTTGAAGGAAAGAGGGAGACGAAAGCAGAAATCTCATTTGGCATTTCATTGTTTCCCTCTTGTGAAAACCATGACTAGGAGCTAAGAAGGGATTTTAAGCATATTCGTTTTTCTTTAGAAATGTCACAGTAGTGGTGGTGGAAAAAAAAAATTGTAAAGGAGTAACTGGCACCTGGGAGAACAGTAAGATGATTTTACAGTAATCTAGAAATAAGTTAAGCCAAAAGTAGTGGAAAGGAATAGAGGAAAATATAGCCAGATATATTTAAGGAGTAGAAGCAGTAGGATTTACTGACTGATTTGGGGTGGTTAGCATCTGGGATGACTCCCAGGTTTCTCCTTTGGGAAAAGGGGAGGATCATGGCCCCGTCTTCCAAGTTAAAGAAGAGAAGGAGAGGGTTTGGAATCCGGAGTATACGAGTTCAGTTTTGAACATATTCTGGCAGAAAATGATAAGATACCCACATGATGTTTCACTTATGGGAAGGAACACAATACAGTGCTGCGTGATAGAAATGAGGATTTGAAAGCCTTCAGGTACTGTTATTGATACCTGGGGTTTGGCAAAGGCTGCAGGAGGCAGTGGGTAGAATGGGCAGAGCAGGATGCCAGGGGAAAAGCTGGGGTCCCCTTACCCTTTTTAAGAGTATTTATTATTAAGATTAAAAACAAATTTGCTTATGCTACAAACTAGAAAAAAATAGTAATTTCAGAGATATAAAGTTTAAATAGCTTTGCAATAAAGCTTTTACAGAGTATTAAAAAACAGATGCATTTGCACACTAAAAAAGGGCAATGATTATGAAGTAAATCCACAAAGAAATACAAATAACTTATATAACCTATGATAAATGTTCCAACACCTACTTACCAAAAGAGCACGTTCAAATAAAGCATGATTTTTTTAAAAATCAAGCAAACTGACTAAGAGCTGGCCAACTGGGTCCTATTATGTCATGGTGCTAGTGGAAGGATAATCCTGGAGGGATTCTGGATGTGTATACAGCATAGATATGACTACAAGTCAGCAAGCCTACTTCTAGGAATTCATCCTAAGCAAGTGATTATAGAAGTGGATAAAGATTTTTCTACAAGGATTTCTTTCTTTCTTTCTTTCTTTTTTAAAGATTTTATTTATTTGACAGAGAGAAACACAGCCAGAGAGGGAACACAAGTAGGGGGAGTGAGAGAGGGAGAAGCAGGCTTCCCACCTAGGAGGGAGCCTGATGTGGGACTCGATCCCGGGTCTCTAGGATCATGACCTGAGCCGAAGGCAGTCGCTTAACCAACTGAGCCACCCAGGAGCCCCTCTACAAGGATTTCTATGTGCTGTTCATTTATAAAAAATTGAAAACTATCTACATGTCCAACAGTAATGGACCAAAAAAATCCATGATGTATGTATCCGTAAAGCAGCATATTATATAGCCTTTAAGAATAATGTAGGAGAGAAATATTGAAACGCATGAAAATGGTTGGTACTACATAGTTTAAATGAAGTAAGTTTAAATGAAGTGGTACTACGTAGTTTAAATTGTAATATGCTACTACGTATATTCATGCACTAACTGATCCCAATTTTATTATTTAAATATTTGATGTGGATGTGCATATGAGTTTTGTTTTGTTTTGTTTTTAAAGAGTGTTTGTTTTTTTTTTTTTTAAGATTTTATCTATTTGACAGAGAGAAACACAGCCAGAGAGGGAACACAAGCAGGGGGAGAGAGAGAGGGAGAAGCAGGCCTCCCACCGAGCAGGGAGCCTGATGTGGGGCTCGATCTGGGGTCTCCGGAATCATGACCTGAGCCGAAGGCAGTCGCTTAACCAACTGAGCCACCCAGGTGCCCCGTAC
>PITA01020665.1:0-24647 GCA_004023965.1 Spilogale gracilis | reverse complement strand
GGCCTGGGGGCGGGGTCTGCGGGGTGGGGGTGTGGCGGGAGGGCCCGGTCCCCGCCTGCGCGTGGGGAGGGGGTAGAAAACGGGGGTCGGGGGCGGTGGGCCCGGCCTAGAGAGCGGAGAGCTGACCCGCCGCCGCCGTCCGCAGACGGGAAGCTCTACGATGCCTACGTCTCCTACAGCGACAGCCCCGAGGACCGGAAATTCGTGAACTTCATCCTGAAGCCGCAGCTAGAGCGGCGTCGGGGCTACAAGCTCTTCCTGGATGACCGCGACCTCCTGCCCCGCGCGGGTACCCGCCCTCCCCGGGCCCCGCCCTCCCCGGGCCCCGCCCTCCCCGGGCCCCGCCCTCCCCGGGCCCCGCCCCGTCCGGAGACTGGGCCCCTCCCTCCCATGGACCCGCCCCATCCAGGCCCCGCCCCTCCCCTCCCCGGCCCCACCGACGCCCGGTTTCCGCAGAGCCCTCCGCGGACCTCCTGGTGAACCTGAGCCGCTGCCGGCGCCTCATCGTGGTGCTGTCGGACGCCTTCCTGGGCCGGGCCTGGTGCAGCCACAGCTTCCGGTGGGTCCCGCGCCGGGTTGGGAGGGCCCCCGGCCGCGTCCCCCCTGACGGCCCCGCCCCCGCAGGGAGGGCCTGTGCCGGCTGCTGGAGCTCACGCGCAGACCCATCTTCATCACCTTCGAGGGCCAGAGGCGCGACCCCGTGCACCCCGCGCTCCGCCTGTTGCGCCAGCACCGCCACTTGGTGACCTTGCTGCTCTGGAGGCCCGGCTCCGTGGTGAGCAGAGGGATGTGCGGAGGGGCCCGTAACAGGGCTGGGTGGTACCCGGCTCCAGAGAGGGCCTCCCCCGCGGGCATCTGTGTGGTATGGCGCTTTGTGAATGGGACCCCGTGGGTGAGGGCTCTGTGGCCTGCTGCCCAGAAGAGGGGCTTCCTTCCAGGTGTGCTCTTTGGGGCCCAGGTGACTCCACTAACGCTCCCATGCTGGCCCCCAGGCATCTTCTTCAGATTTTTGGAAAGAGCTGCAGCTGGCACTGCCACGGAAGGTGCGGTACAGAGCCACAGAGGGAGACCCCCAGACCCGGCTGCAGGACGATGAAGACCCCATGCTCATTGTACAAGGCCACGTCCGGGAGCGTGGGACCCTGAACCTGGAGCTGGACCCCGACCCTGAGGGGGACCTAGGTAGGCTCACCTGGCTCCACCCCGACCCCAAGAAACTTGGCCTGGGCTGGAGGGGGTGGGGTCCACAGGGCTGAGGAACTCAGAAAGGGTCCAGGTGGAGGGGACGCCTCCTTGAAGGCCATAGGTAGGCTTGACCCCCCCCCCTCCAGCACACCCTCATGGCCTCCTTCCTGGGGGCACTTGGGCCCAAGGCCTGCCTGGGAACCTCTAGGACCTCAACCGCCACCATTGCAGGAGGGGGAGGAGGGAGTGACCCCCATGCGTGGGTCAGGCTGTGGGCAGCCCAGCCTGAGGCCTGGTGGTGCCCTCTTCCCAGGGGTCCGGGGGCCTGTCTTTGGGGAGCCCTCAGCTCCACCGCATGCCAGTGGGATCTCGCTTGGAGAGGGCCGGGGCAGTGAGGTGGATGTCTCGGACCTCGGCTCCCGCAACTACAGCGCCCGCACGGACTTCTATTGCCTGGTGTCGGAGGATGATGTGTAGCCTCACCCGCCAGAACAGGAGGGTCTCCAAGGACAGCGGGGCGCGCGGTGGGCTGGGGGCTTTCTCCTCTTAGCCCTGAGACTCTCCGGGAAGGGGAGCTGCTCTAGTATGCCCTCTTGTGCCAGAAAATAAAGTCCTTTTAGATCCTGCCTGCCTCTCAGCCTCTCAGCCTCTCATCTCCTGGGGCAGGAAGAGGGTGTGCAGCCCCTGGGGGGCTGTCTGTGGCTCTTAGTCCCTCCCCTTTCTCATCCGCAAGTCTACTCGGTCACAGATATGGCTGTCCCTGCCATCCGGAACGTCCGTCCTCCATCCTGAGCCAGCTCAGAAACATCTCTTGTAGTAGCCTCTTCAGTTTGTCTGCCTGGGGGCGTGACCGTCCCCCCTGGATTCTGATCCAGCCAGGTCTTGGGGGGCGGGCGTGACCGTCCCCCCGGATTCTGATCCAGCCAGGTCCTGGGGGGCGGGCGTGACTGTCCCCTCCGGATTCTGATCCAGCTAGGTCTTGGGGGGCGGGCGTGACTGTCCCCCCTGGATTCTGATCCAGCCAGGTCCTGGGGGGCGGGCGTGACTGTCCCCTCCGGATTCTGATCCAGCCAGGTCCTCGGGGGCGGGCGTGACTGTCCCCTCCGGATTCTGATCCAGCCAGGTCCTGGGGGAGGGGGCAGGCCCCTTACTCTTTAGGTTCTGAACTTTAAGGAAGAAGTCTTTTTGGGCAGCTGTGTGGCTCAGTGGGTTAAAGCCTCTGCCTTCGGCTCAAGTCATGATCTCAGGGTCCTGGGATCGAGGCCCGCATCGGGCTCTGTGCTCGGCGGGGAGCCTGCTTCCTCCTCTCTCTCTGCCTGCCTCTCTGCCTGCTTGTGATCTCTCTCTCTGTCAAATAATAAATAATATCTTAAAAAAGAAAAAAAAGGAGAAGTCTTTTGTTGTAAAAATATGAGTGGGCCTGGCTTGCTGACATGGAACCCCGGGACTCGGATGGAGAATGTGAGTCCCCAGCCAGGGCACCCCAGGCCCGGCAAGGCAGGGCAGAGAGCAGTGCTGGGTGCCTGTGCCGCAAGAGGACGGTCCGGCACGCAGCACTGAAGCAGGAGAGCTCGCAGCTCTCCCAGGAGTGCTCACTCCTCCGTGCACCAGGCCCCCAGCTCTGCTGGGACTGGGCCCTCGCCAGCATCAGGCCTGACTCCACCTTGTTCCCTCCACATCGCCAGCTTTCCCCGAGGAATACTCTCTTCCTTGTCCTGGGCCTCCTGACCTGGAGAAGCCTCTGGATGTGCTCAGGGACACTGCGGGGGGTCTCTGGGTTGGACCCCCAGGTTGGGCCAACCGAAGAAAATTGCAGGGCTGTGTTCATGGTCACCTTTATTCCCAGCACTGGCCATTCCCAGCTCTGCCCATGTGACCTGGTCACCAACCCATGCACCAGAGCGGCCTCAAGCCCTGCCCTACCCCCTGCCCTATAGAAGCCAAGTCCCTGCAACCAGCCCCCGTCCCCTTCCTGGTGCCCTAGGCCCTTCAAAGGCCCACGTGGGGCTCCAGCGAGAGGCCCCAGGTCGTCAGCCTTCTCCACGGGCCTGGCCAGTGAGCAGTGCAGAGCTGAGCCTGTCCCTTGGAGGCTGGGCCACGCTGTATCCTCCTCTTCCAGGAAGGCCTCACCTATGGGCCCAGGAAGTCCTCCTTTCGATAGCCCTTCTGCAGTGGAGAGGGGACCCAGAGTTAGGGTGCCTGCCTTCAGGGCCCTGCTCTCTCCACCCTTCCCGGTCTGGGCCCAGACCCCTCCCTCCAGGTCTCTGATCTCCTCTCTCATGTTTCCCACTTCCTGAGTCTCCTACTCCGTGGGAGTTCCTCGCTCTGTCCCCCCAGCCCGGTCCTGCACCCAGGTTGGGCCCCGCGGCCCCACGTACCGCCCGGAAGTCTCGGTGGAGCTTGTGGTGCTGCCACAGGTTGGTCAAGAGGCTGGAGGCCGCCCTGGAGGACTTCTCACTGTCGGGGCTGTGGGGGGGCGGGTGTCAGCAGGGAGACGCGAGGCCGTGGGGAGGGGTGCGGGGGGGAGGCTCACCCATCCCGCTTCTTCTTGATGAAGACCAGCTTTCGAAGCCCATCGAAGTACAGCAGGTCTCGGGCGGCGATGGGACTGGCCACCACCAGGTTGTTGAGCACAGCGATGATGTTGACCAGCACGTCGGCCGGGGGACACTTCTCGCCCACGCTGCCAGGAAGCTTCTCAATCAGGTGACTCACCACCTTGGTGGCTGCGACAGGCCAGGAGCCAGGAGGTCAGGGCTGGGGGAGGAGGTGGGAAGCCAGCCCCCATCCACTCCCAGACACCTCAGCACTTCCGGTCCCCCAGCCCCACTCATCGCCCCCGCTCTAGCGAGCCAGAGGCCAGCCCAAAGGGACCACAGACTCCGGGTGTGAGGCCGGAGCCCAGGCTTCGGGCCGGCCTGACTCACACATCTCATCCTTGTTCCGGGCATTCCGAGACAGGTTTCGGATGAGGCCGGTCAGTGAGCGCAGCTGGTGGTGGTCGGCGGTCCGCACGCGGTCCAGCAGCGGGTTCAGGATACGCTCCTGCTCCAGGGCCTGGCGGCTCAGCACGCCTGCCCACTGCGGGGCGGGGGGCGGGTAAGAGCGGACGAAGCCCCGGCCCGGTGGCCTGCACTGCAGCCTGGTTCTCCTCTTCTCTCTGTCCCTCCCTCTCCCCAGCGAACCGGGGGATTCTGAGGCGGGACCGGCCCCCGCGCTGCCGCTCCCCTAAGAGGTCGTCCTGCTTTCGCCTTCACACCAAGTGTGCCTCGGGTTGGCCCCTCCTCAGCTCAAAGCTCTCCTTAGAGCTGGCATAGAGCCTACATCCTCAGGGGCCTCGGGGGCTGTCCGGCCGGGCCTGTTGGCCTCACGCTCATGCTACCCCTCGGGTGTCCCTCCGCGGCACGTCCTATCCCTCCCTCCAGTGCTTTGGCTGCACCACGGATTTGCATCCGTCCTGCCATCCCACCCAAACACAACACACTCCCAGAGCCCTCCCGGGAGCCCCCGGGAGCCCCGCGTGTTCCCCAGCACTCACCCTGCGGTCGCCCGCCGTGATGTTCTGCAGCGCCCCGGCGGCCGCCTCTGTCGTGTGGGGATTGAGCTCGCAGCGCTGTAGCAGCCGGTTGTACAGCCCTACGATCTGGGGGCTCCACAGCCACTCGAGGCCTTTGGGGTCCTTAGACACCTCGGCGAAGGTGAGCGCGTCGACTGTGAGGGCCATCTGGACGGGGTCGGGGGGGTGGAAGGTCAGCCGGGAGCAGGCCAGGCCCCCCGCCCCGCTGCCCAGGCCTGCGCCCACCTCTCGAAGCCGCCGGCTCTGAGGCGTGAAGCAGCCCACCACCTCGCCAGGTGCCGCCCCAGCCACGTCCCTGCGGCCCCTGCCCTCGAGCCGCTGCAGGGCGGACGGCGGCATCTCGTCATACAGGCGGTAGGACAGGTTCCTCAGCACGCACACGGCATTCTCCACGCTCTGGGGACGGCAGACGCGGTCAGAGTGGGCTGGAAACCCCCAGGGCCCGCGGCTGGTGGCAGCCCCTCACCTTGTCCTCACACTTGCCCACGTCCAGGGCGTGGTTGGTGTAGGTGACCAGGGCGTCCACCAGCCCATGGCACTCACGCATCTTCTGGCGAGTGGCCTGGGAGGCTGAGCTGAGGTTCCTGTGTGCGGAGGCAGATGCAAGGTCCGCAGTGGGAACCAGACCCAAGGCCTGAGCCCGAGCCCCAGCCCCCCTTCCCCAGAGCTGGGCCCCGCCCCTTAGCCCCCCTTAGCACCCCCAAGTGTCCTGAGCCCACGGCCCCCAGGGCCTGGGACATGGAACACGTCCGCCAGCCCCAGCCTCCGGTCCCACTTCTGCGTTCGCGCCTATGCCTCACGGGCCAGGCCCCCTGCAGAGCTCCGCCTTGCCACCAGACCTCAGAGTCAGCGGCCCCTTCTCCAGGCCCCGCCTCGCCCCTCCCAGGCACCCAGCTCTCTCCTCAGGGCCGCCCCCCTGGCTTCTCCCAGCTGACTGCCCCCTTCCCGCGCACCTGAGGAACCCTGTGGCATTATAAAAGATCTCAGCCTCGGAGGCGTTCTGCTGGATGAGGGGTGGTCCCCCGGCCCCTGAGAGTGGGCTTAGCACCAGGTCCGTGAGCTGCTCCAGGGTGTCTCGGGCCAGCCGGTCCTTCAGATGGTCGCTGGAGGACAGGTTCCACAGGATCCCTGGGGCGGGGGGCCATGGCCCTGTCAGCGACAGCCTGCGGGGCCCCCTCCAGCCCCTCCGGGTGGTCTGTGCAGCCTCAGCCGAGAGCCGCGCTGGGGGCCTGCCTGCGACCTGCAGGTCTGGGGCCGGCCCGCGGCAGAGAGGCGACACTTGGGGCCAGGGGCGTGGGGCTAGCCGCAGAGCTGTGCCCCACGACAGCCGTGGGGCAGAGAGGAGTGGTGGGGACCGAGACAGGGACGGCGGGCGAGGGGAGACGCGGGCCACCTGTGACGTTCTTGCGCAGCTCGTCGTCCTGCTCCCGCAGCGCGCGCAGCAGCTCGAAGATGCCGTTCTCCTCCACCAGCGCCAGCTTGTTGTCCGCGTTGTCGTAGATGAGGTTGCGCATGGCGCCCGTGGCGTGGCGCTGCACCTCCTGGTTGGCGTGGTTGAAGAGCTTCACCAGCCTGGGCACCGCCTGAAGGCTGCGGGCCTGCAGCGAGACACGTGGTCCGTGAGCGATGGCGGAGAGCCACGCGGGGCCTGCACAGGGGCGTGTGGCCGCGTGCGGCTGCGGCGGGGGGGCGAGCGCGTGTGGACGTGTGCAGGTCACGTGCCCCTCCCCCTTCTCCGCGGGCAGGCTCTGGGCCGGCTGGGGTCCGGCCTGTGGGCGTGGGGGGCAGTGAGGAGCCCGTGGCCAGCAGGGGCAGCGGGCAGGGGTCCTCGGACCTCGGCAGGGCGGCCGCCCACCTGCTTTTTGGCCGCCGCGTCGCTGTAGCACTTGTGCTGGATGTAGGCGGCTCCCAGCACCTGCAGGTTGGGGTCCGAGGCCATGAGGTACTTGACCGCGGAGGGCAGGTCGATGTCGTCAAAGCTGCCAGGACGGGGCTCAGGGGTCAGTGTGACCGCGAGGAGGGGCCGGGGCTGCACCACAAGTCCCCTCCCCCGGCCAGGCCCCGCTCACCCGCTGCTGAGCCTCTGGAGCGAGCGGCGGCCGCCGTAGCCGTCCAGTCCGCGCACGTCCGGCAGGTGGCTGGCCTCGGCCAGGCTCAGGCTGAGGCTGCGCACAGACGGCGCTCGGGCCACGGGCTCCAGCACGGGCCCCGGCGCCACCCCGGCCCCGACGCGGCTGCGGTGGCTGCTCTGGAACCGCTGCAGGGTCCGCATGGCCGGCGCACGGATGGTCCGGCTGGGCGGCCCCTCGGTAGCCTCTGGCCAGTCCAGGCCCCCCGCCCGGCTGGAGCTGGCCTGGCGCTCGTAGGCTAAGGCCCTGTAGGCGGAGGCAGCGGGGGGCTCCAGCTGCTCGGACACCACGCTGTAGCGGTCATCCAGGCCCGCAGCCCCTAGCCGCAGCGAGCGCAGGGACAAAGTGTCGTAGTCCCCCCGGCTCCCCACCCCAGCCCGCTCGTGGAAGGATATGGGCCGGGAAGGCATGGGTGCGGCGGGCTGGGCTCCCCTGGACCCTGCAAGCCCGAAGGTGCTGCCCCCGTTGTGGGCAGAGCTCAGCCTCCGACTGGAGCTCAGGTCCACCGCTGAGCGAGAAGACCAGGGGGCAGGGCTGTAGGCGGGCTTGGCGATGGGCCTGAAGGTCTGTGGGCAGGGAGGAGAGTAGTGAGGGGGTGTCAGGGCTCACCGGCCCCCTCTCTGACCCTGGAGCTTCCCGCTTTCCCCCACCTCCCCCAGGAGCCTGTCCAGGGGATGGACGGAGTGTCACTCACAGAGGTGTCCCCACCGAGGCCCTGGGAGCGGGAACTGAAGCCAGCCTGCAGGGTGTGGTACTGACCGCGGGACGTGCCTGCCGACAGGGACAGTGGTCACCTGGCCGGGTCAGATGGCTCATGGGTCTCCTCCAACGTCAGCCCACAGCCCCCTGCCCCTCCGGCTGTGCTGGGGGACAGGCATGCTCACCCCCCGGGCCTCCTGGTCACCCGGGAAGCGTGCCAGGGCCTCTATCAGCTTTCCAACCCCCGCTGGGGCCTGCGCTCAGCCCCCTCCTCCAGGAAGCAACACTGACCTCCCGGAGCCCGTGCTGTGCTGTGGTCACCCAGGAGATGCTGTGCTTGCCGAGGACACACGGTCCCCTGTCCCACCTGGGAGAGCCACACCCGCCCCATCCAGCCACACAGACTCTGAAGCTGCTGGCGCCACCCTGACTCGGGGGTGAGTGGACAGACCCGTGGGTGGGGGGAGGGGGGAGAGGTGGGGGAGGAGGGGGAGGGCGGGTGGTGGCCAGAGGGATGGCTGCTTGGAGGGACCACAGTTGGGTGGAAGTCAGACGGAGACAGAGCTGGGGGATGGACGGGCGGGTGGGCTGCTGGACGGTCTGGGGGCCCGTCCCGGCATCCTCCCCAGCCCCGCCCCGGTTAATGAGGCTTCTAGCAAAGGCGCTATTAACCCTTTGACGCTAATGAGGCTCAGCCTAGGGGACACACCTTCAGCCTGGGGACCTGACCCCCACCCCCAAATGATACTCCTTCCCCTAATTGGCAGGGTAGCCAGGGTGGTAATTAAGCCCTCCCTGCGCCGTCCTCCACCCCATGACCCCTGGGCACCCGACACCAGCAAGGCTGAGGCCCGGGTGGGGGAGGAGATCGGACCCAGGCCGCTCTGGCTGAGCCTCTTCCCCAGCAAGTGGCCAGCATCCGGAGGCTTCCGGGAAAGGGCCCGCTCCAGGTCCTGCGGGCCACTTGAGAACTGGTGCGGGGAAGTTCTTCTCAGTGTCTAACCTTGATCCTTCTTGCTGCAGTCCGGCAAGGGAGGAAATGGCATTTCCGGAGTGACTGCCCTGAGCTCACTGTGTGAGGGACCCTTTCACACACGCACGCACACTCACGTGCACCTGCCCATGCTGGGGTCTGCCCGGCACCAGCAGGGTGCTCCCCCACTTGCTCCTCTCAGGAAGCATAACTGGGTCAGGCCCGCGGGGCCCTGCGGGCAATTCCGCAGGGAGACCCTGGCCCAGACAGGCAGCTGGCTCTGGCCCAGGTTTCCCAGACCCGCCCCCTCGCGTTTCTGTCTGCTCGCTCCCCTGGGGCCCTGGGGGGCGGTGGGGAGGGACGCTGGAGTCTGGATGTCTGTGTCTCTGTGTGTTTGTGTCCCTGCGGGACGGCTGTGTGTGTCTGTGTGTCGGAGACCTCGTGCTGGAGCCCGCAAGGGAGCCTGCGGTACGTGGGACCAGACGTGAGCTCCTTCCGGGTTTGCTGCCACGGATGGGCCCTGCCCGCCCGCCATGTGCTGATCCCGCCATGTGCCCGTGGCGCCCCCGGCCGAGGGGGCAGGTGGGGCCCAGGTAGGCTTGGCCAGGAGGACCCCGGGGTCCCCGCTGGGTGGTGGGAGGCCGCACCCATGGCTTCTCCCACACCTGGTGGGGCGGGGCTGGGCGGGTGACTCAGTGCAAGGCCCGGGTGAGTCAGGGCGCTGAACCCCAGCACCAGCCCTGCCGCAGCCTCTGGCCCTCGAACCGCCACACCCACTGAAGCCGCCTCTACCCACGGCTGCCGTCCCACTGCCCGGCGCCCACCCTGCGGGCCTCCGCTTACCTCGGGCTGCCTCAGCGGCCCCCTCGGGCTCCGCTGCCCCGTTGTGCCGAGCCTGCTGGCCGAGCTGCAGGAGGCGGGCGCAGACCTGCTCCTGGACACGGGCTGCCCGCAGCCGCTCAGCGTCCGGCCCCTCTGCGCCGCGGCGGTCCAGCTGCAGGTCGGACGGCAGCGCCAGGGAGCACACGCCGGCCTCGGGCTGCAGGGCGGACAGCAGGAAGTTACCGTCCTGCATGGCGGCGGCGGCCCTGGCTGGGTCCGAGCCTGGCCTGGGCCGCGGGGGGCCTCCTGGGGCCTGAACTGTCTTCACCCTCCTGTCCCTGAAGTCCCCTCCCCACTGGCCTCGCCCTGAGCCAGCGGGCCCTGAGACCGACGCTGGCCCAGCCCTGAGCTGGCTGGGGGCGGGGACACCTGGGCCAGGTAAGAGGGAGGGGCCACCAGCTGCTTAAGGTGGAATCTGGGCGGAAGAACAGGCCTGGCACCCTGGCCTGGCCTCCTTATTCCTTCCGCACATCCCAGGACCCAGCAGCAGGGATCTGGGCCCGTCTTAGCTCCCAGCTTTCATTCCTAAGCCACAGTGGGCCCTACTGTCCCGAGTGTCAGGGAAGGGCCGGGGCGGGCCCTTGGGGAGCCTATGGCCAGCCACCTCCAGGAGTCTGAAGAGGAGGGGTTTTCTCTCTCTGGGTGACTGGGGGCTCCAAGTAGCCCCCTGAACCAGGCAGCCAACCCTGAGCTAGGCAGGGGTCAGCGCTAAGAGTGAGGGTTGGAGGTAAAGCGCTTGGCAGAGTTTGGGGGTAGAAGAGGGCCCTAGGGACCTTGATTCTTGGTGTGCGAGAGATCCCAGAAGCCAGCGGATAGACTGGCCGCCCCCTCGGCTCAGGACTCTCCCGATCTCTGTCCTGTACAGCCCAGAAGCTGTCCCATCCCCTCAACTTCTGCAGAGGCCTCCAAAGAGCTGGCTAGGCCATCTCTGGCACCCCCTGACCCCCCCCCCCGGGCCATGGAGGAGAAGGCCATTCCCTCCGCGTGAGTCAGGGCTCGGCTCAGCACCAGTGCTACAGGGCACTGAGTCAGAGGGGCCCTCCTGCCCAGGCTGGGGTGCGCGAGCTGGTCTGTGCATCGGCGTTGGGGGAGGAGGAACCCAGGAGTCTGACAGAATAGTGAGGAGGAGGGCTTGGCAGCAGGGGTGGGGAGTGGGCCCCGGCTTAGCAGGGCTCTCCCCCAGAAGGGTTCCCTGGGGTGCTCCTATCCAGCCGGACCAGCACGCTGCAAGGCCTCCTGGGTAGGCTTGGAGTGAATCTGGGATAGGCCCCTGGTGGACTGAGCAGGGGCAAAGGGTGAGCCAACCAGGGCTGGAGGGCTGGGGGCTGAGTGGCCTCAGGTACCTACTGGGTGCCTGCCTTGAGAAAGCACTACGGGGCCCACTCGAACAGCGTCCTCTCTCCCATGGGAGGCCCTTGCCCTGGTCCACTGAAGACATTTGCCTTAATCTGTCATTAGTCTTTTCAGGGGATGTGGTCCCAGGTGGGGATGATGGCTGGGGGGCCTGGGGGTGAGGACGGGGTTCTGGGTCAGAAGGCAGGCCTAGGAGTGAGGTCGGTGCTGAAGAGGAAGGGGTGGGATGGGGGAAGTTTCAAGGGGGAAAGGAGGGTCCCTGGAAAGGTCAAGGTGAAGCCTGGGCGAAGGTGGGTGCCCGGGTGGGAGACCTACCCTGCTGCTGGTCTGGATACTGCCGGCCCCCTGGCGCATCCCGGAGGCCAGTGCTGCGGGCCACGGGGTCCCGGGCTCCATCCCGGGCCCAGAGCGTCCGTCCAGGGCAGCCTCTCACTGCAGCTTGGCTCTGTGGGGGCACTAGAAGGGCGGGGTGGGAACGCCCGCACGCCCAGCTCATCAGACCGGTTGCTTCCCTGGGAGACGTGTTTTGTGTGGAAAAATCCTGGGAGACAAGTTCGTGCGGCGCTGGTGCACCGGGAGGCACACGCCTGGCACGGGCCTCGGCCCGCCCTCCATCCGGCTGGGGTCTACCTGGACCCGCCGGGGGCCCTGCAGGGGCCTGGCCCAGCAGCCTGCCCCCGGAAGCCAGACTCCAGGGTGCAGGTGGGGGTTCAAACGGCCTGTGGGGTGGCCCCAAGAGGTAGGCCGGCGCTGCTGAGAGACCCCAAGAGGTCGGGGAGAGCTCCCGGTGCCCCAGACCTGTGCTGAGCCTCCCTGAGGACATGGGGACCCCTCTCCCGCCATGACCTCTCACCTCCGTGGCTCAGGGTTCCTGGAAAGCCTGGGGTCTGGAGTGCATTTTCTCTGAGCAATGCAGGGCCAGGGGGAGTGGTCATGGCCCGGACCTGTTACCAGTACCCTCAACCCCAGGCTAGGAGCCACGTCTAACCCCTGCAGCCAGCTTTCAGGTCACGGACCAGATGTGGGGCGAGGCCCAGAGGCGCTGGTCCCGCTTCCTCTCTGCGGAGCCCCGCGGGTTGCGTCCCGGGCGCTTCCTGTCAGCAAACCTGCGCCCACGCTTTCCAACCTCCCAACCTCCCGCGGTCTGGACTCCTGCCAAATCCAGCCCAGCCGCATCCTCCAGGCAGCCTGCCTGGATTAGCCTGGTGGGCGCCACTCCCCCAGCCCCTGGCCGCCCGCGCTTCATCCCCAAGGACCCTGGGTGGCACACTTGGACACTTGGGGCCTGGCATCCCCTGTGCCCCCACCGCTTGCCATGCGCCTTTGGTGTGGGAGGTGGTGGAGGAAGCTGGGCCGTACTCTCCCTGCAGGCCGCCGCGCACCTGTCTGCCCTCCTGCTCCCCGCGCGGGGGGTCCCTCCAGCCCTCCCCGCTTGGCTCAGACGCGCCCCAGAGTCTTCTGCGCGTGGCGGTCCTGTGCGTGGCCGCCGCGGGTGACCCCCGCTGCCCCCGGGGTCCCAGCCTCCGACCCCCACGGACTTCCGTGTGCGCGCTTTGGCTACGTTTCTGGCGTCAGGGTCTCAGACTTGAGATTCTGGCCTGTATTTATTCCAGAAGAGTTTTCTCCTGCTCTGTCACTTGGTATTTTTCTTCTTGTGTTCTGGCTTGCCCCTGTGCCCAGGAATGACTTTCAGCTCTGTTCCTCTCCATTTCCGTGTGCACTTTTCTCAGATCTGTCTTCTGTGTTCCCGGCTGGTGGTCAGTAATGGCTATTCTGGTGTTCTGAAATTCTTAAGGGGCTGTTATTTCTGTAAAGGTTTTCTTTTTTCTCTTCCATCCCTCCCCAAGTGTCAGATTTAAATTTTCTTTTTTTATCATTGATTTTTAAAGAAAACTTGATTTTTATTGTTTTTTAAAAAGGTTTTTATTTATTTGACAGAGAGAAACACAGCGAGAGAGGGAACACAAGCAGGGGGAGTGAGAGAGGGAGAAGCAGGCCTCCCGCCGAGCAGGAAGCCTGATGTGGGGCTCGATCCTGGGTCTCCGGGATCACGACCTGAGCCGAAGGCAGACGGGTCACCAACTGAGCCGCCCAGGCGCCCCTAAAGAAGACCTAATTTTTAGAACAGTTTTAGGTTCACAGCAAAATTAAGAGGAAGGAGGCGCCTGGGCGGCTCAGTGGGTTAAGCCTCTGCCTTCGGCTCAGGTCATGATCTCAGGGTCCTGGGATCAAGGCTCGTGCCAGGCTCCCTGCTCAGTGGGGACCCTGCTGCCTCCTCTCTCTGCCTGCCTCTCTGCCTACTTGTGATCTCTGTCAAATAAATAAATAAATAATCTTTTTTAAAAAGTCAAGAGGAAGGCACCAAGATTTCCCTTCCTCCCCGCAGTGGGCATAGACTGCCCACTTTCCAGCATCTTCCGCTGGATGGGACGTTGGCTTTGATCGATGACCCGACATGGACCCAGGCACACCAGGGTCACCCCAAGTGCACAGTTCGCATCAGAGTTCAGGCATGGGGGCGTGCATGCTTGCAGAAATACGAGATGGCAGGGATGCTCCATTCCAGTGTCACAGAGTGGCTTTACTGCCCAAAGCTCTCCGCCTGGTCCCCCCTCCTCTGCCCCACAACCCCCGTAACCGCTGGGGTTTTTCCCGATCTTATAGGTTTCCCTCTTCACAAACGCCAAGGAACTCGAACCAAACAGCGCGCAGCACTTTCAGACCGGAGTGGCAGCTTCCTCCACGTCTTTTCACGGCTGGGTGTCTTCTGAGCTGGGCTGTGTGTGTGTGTGTGTGCTCGCGTGCGCACGCGGCGGAATGCTGAGTAATGCTCTGTGGTCTGGATATGACCATAGTTCACCCGGTTCACTTGCTGACGGCCGTGCCGGTCGCTTCCAGTTCGGGGCAATAATGAACAAGCTGCCGTAAACCCCGTGTGCAGGCTCTGTGTGAACAAGTCTTCAGCTCAGTTGGGTAATATCGAGACGTGTGATTGCTAGGTTGTATGGGAAGAAGTCGTTCCGTTTTAAAGAAACTGGCAAATGTCTTCCCAAGTGGCTGCACCATCGCGCACTCCATCGCGCACTCCGTCCCGCACCCGGAGCCCTCCCGGTGCTCCTTATTCTCGCTGGCGCTGGAGGTCAGCGTTCCGGATTTCAGCCCTTCTGGTAGGTGTGCGGCAGGATGTCACCGTGATGACTTGTGTTTCCCTTATGGCACTGGGTGTGGGACACCCCGTCGTGTGCTTATTTGTCATCTGTGTATCTTCTCTGGCGAGGTGCCTGTCAACATCTCTGGACCGTTTTTTATTGTCTCTTTAAAAATGTTTTGTTCTGGGACACCTGGGGTGCTCAGTAGGTGAAGCATCGGCCTTGGGCTCAGTTCGGTCCTGGGATCGAATCCTGCCTCAGGTTCCCGCGCAGTGGGGAATCTGCTTCTCCCTCTGCCCTCGTGCCACTTGTGCTTGCTCTCTCTCTGATGAAACATATTTTATTCATTTATCAGAGAGCGAGAGAGCACAAGCGGGGGGAGCAGCAGGCAGAGGGAGAAACAGGCTCCCCACTGAACAAGGAGCCTGAGGCAGGCAGGACCTGATCCCGGGACCCTGGGGTCATGACCTGAGCAGAAGGCAGAGGCTTAACCCACTGAGCCACCCAGGTGCACCATGAATGAAATCTTTTTTAAAAAAGTTTTGTTCTGTTGTTTATTGAGTCTTAAGAGTTCTTTCTGTATTTTGGGTTGAACAACCCTTTATTAGATGTGTCTAAAAGCAGAAAGGATTTTCTGCTTCTGTGCCTTGTCTTCTCATTCTCTTAGTGTGGTCTTTCACAGAGGTTGCGATATTATGAAGTTCTTATCGATTATTACTTTCACGGATCGTGACTGGTGTTGTGTCTAAAGGGTCATCGTCATACCCAAGGTCATCCAGATTCTCTGTGTTGCCTTCTAAGGGTTTGGTGGTTCATGGTTTTGATTTGATCTGGGCTCCATCTTGAGGGGGCCTGTGGAAGGTGTAGCTCTGTGCGTAGAGTCGCTTTTCTGCCCACGGATGTCTAGTTGTCCCAACCATTTGTTGAAGAAATGACCTTTTCTCCATCGTTTTGCCTTTGCTCCTTGGTCAAAGATTGGTCGACCATACTCAGGGGGTCTGTTTCTTTTCTTTTTTTAGAGATTTTATTTATTTAATTATTTGTCAGAGAGCGAGAGAGAGAGAGAGAGAGAGAGAGAGAGCGAGCGCACAGCAGGGGAGAGGGAGAAGCGGACTTCCCATCGAGCAGGGAGCCCGATGCGGGGCCCAATCCTGGGACCCCAGGACCATGACCCGAGCCGAAGGACTCTTAATGACTCTGCCCCCCAGGCGCCCCTCAGACGTGACTTTTCAGACCCCTGGACAACTGCAGGCTCACTCGAAGTTACCGCTCTCCTTCCTGCCGTGATTTTTTTTCTAGAGCAGCTGCTGTCGGCTAGCGTAGCAGACATTTTCTGGATCGCGTCTGTGGCCGGCTCCTCCTCACCCTTCACCAGAACCTAAGTTCTGTGTGGGCAGATTCTTGTCTCTTGTTCACCGGTTTTCCCTCAGTGCTAACAAATAGTGGGTGCTCAATAAATGGGTCAATGACAAACGGAATGGATTAATAAAGCACGGAATATGTGTAGCCCGGAGGACACGGGATTTCACTGGAAACTTTCTGCTGCCTCCTGAGCTAACTCTTTCTCTGGTGTGTACGCTCGCTTGCCGATTGCTTGCGTCTCTCTCTCGCCCCGCCACCTTGCGGAATATACGCCTAAAGCCGGCGCTGGTTCTCTTTTGGTTATGAAACATCCGTGAGTGGGGACAATCCCATGTGAACTAGGCACCTGGGGAGGAGAAGGCAGTAGGAGCTTCGGAGCATCTGACCCCGGGGGCAGCGTCCTCTGCCCTGAGGTCCGGCGGGGCTTGGGACGCCCACGTGCTGCCGGTGACTTAGATCCACAAACATCTGCTGGCTGCTCCGGTCAGTAGCGGCAGGGCTGAATGTCTCTTCCAGCAGGGTCATTTCTAGAATCTTCTCAGAGCCAGATGGTCCACCTCGCCTGGCCCTTCTTTCGCTGGCACCCTTCCTGCTGCCCTGTGTTCATGGGGGAGGCGTGACCTAAGGGTATAACTGCGGCCACTGTCCCAGGGATTGTGCAGGCTGCTGGGCACACGCCGTCTTCCCGGTGAGTGCAGGGGGTACAGAGAACCTCGACCCCCAAGACGTCAGGCCTGATCCCTGAAACCTGTGAGTGTCACCTTCCCTGGCAAGAAGGACTTTGCTGATGTGATCACATACAGAACACTGGTTGGCGGGCACCCGGGTGGCTCAGCTGGCTCAGTGGCTGTCTTTGGTGCAGGTCAGAGTCCCAAGGTCCTGGGATCAAGCCCCATGTCGGGCTTCCTGCTCCATAGGCCACCTGCTTCTCTCTCCAGCGCTTGTGGGCTCTCCCATGCTCTTTCTCTCTCTCAAATAGTCTTAAAAAAAAAAGACTATGGGTTGAGATGGGGAGATGACCCTGGTTAATGGGGGCAGTGCAATCCCAGGTGTCCTTACAAGAGGGAGGCAAGGAGGGCCAGAGAGACGCGGTGACGGAAACAGAGGTGACAGACACAGGGACGGAGGGCTAGGAAAGCTGCTGGCTTTGAAGGAGGAGGAAGCAGCCCGGGGCCACGGATCCACGAGGTCTCCAGAAGCAGGGAGAGGACAGAGCAGGTTCTGTCCTGGAGCCCCGGGAGCCCGGAGCTGCAGAAACCTGGGTTAGGACTTCGGCCCCCTGGAAGCGTGGGAGCCGCGGACAGCCGCCACAGGCCGCGCACCTCCAGGACGGGGACCCATCTCCACACAGCGGACACCCCCACAGAGGAGCTGGGCCTCAGCAGCTTCATCCAGCTTCTGGCCCGGACGCTCCCAGCCTGACCCCCACCCGGCACTCCACGCACGGGAACAGAAGTCAGACGTGCCTCCCCCTCCCATTATGGCCTAAACCCGCTGGAGCCGGGCTTTCTGCTTCCGGCAGCTCAGGGGAGTCCTGTCCCCAACGTGCTCATCCGGACACTGCCCACCTAGGGCGCCGAGTTCACCTTCGCTTCCTGGGAAGATGGAGTAGGACTGACATCCAAGCTCTGTTTTCAAAAGGGAGGGCATCAAAATGGCCAAATGCTCCGCTCTCAAAGGTGTGCAGGCCTGCCCACGTCTGTTTGGGGCGGCCCCGGGACCCCACAGGCAGAGCCACGAGGAAGAGGTCAAAGCCCCTCTCCGTGCCCCGAGGTCCCACCTCTGAAGCTCAAGGGGAGGGGAGGAAGCGGTGAGTGTCCTGAGTGTGGAAGAGGGTGGGGCTCCGGGGTGGCTGCTGCCGTGAGCCCGGAAGGGGCCGAGGGACAGAGGCAGTGCCCAGGGCTCCCTGGCCGCCACAGAGAGTCATCTCCGCCCTCCCAAGAGAACCAGGCAGAGGACAAGTCGGAACTAAAAAAAATATTTCATTTCATTCTGAATAAAAAACGGAACAGACAGAATCTCGGGAATCCTGAAAACAATGTCATCGCTACGGCAAATTTCACAGAAATCATCACACAGAGTGTGGAGACCAAGGCCAGGCCCCAAGCAGCGGTGACGGCTGCCTCTCTGCGGCGGGGCCCGGAGGGGGAGGTGGCCCCTGCGGGCCAGGCACAGGTGGTGGCTGTGCCCTGGGATGAGACCTGCCGGGTCCCCAGGGACCAGGCTCAGGGCCGGGCCTCCAGCTCCTACCACAGGGCTGCGGCCAGGGGCTGGGAGGGGTCGCCCTGGCCTCAAGGCCCCTCTGTGCGGGCGCCCTTCCGGCTGCGCGTGCCCCACATGCCCCGCTTGGAGTGGTAGTGGTGGTAGAAGTGCCTCAGGCGCAGCCGCTCCACCTCCAGGCCTGCCTGCAGGACCCTGGGGAGAAAGGGGGTGTCAGGGCCCTGGGGAGCGGGGGCAGAGCTGCCCCTGAGCCTCTCCGATATGGGGGCAGGGGGGTAGGAGGAAACCTGGCGGTGGGCAGGATGGGCATGGTCAGGACCCCACCCCAGCCCCGGGGCTGGGCATGTCCGGGATGCCGCTAAGATAGGACTCTACTGGGACATGGGGGGGACTCAGGGTCACCAAGGGAACTACAGAATCTGGGGACACAGTCTGTTCAAGGCTGCCCCTGAGTATGCAGGACCCTGGAGGTAAGAAGGGGTTTGGGGATTGGGGCGGCGTCAAAGGGTTTCTCCCGAGACCCACAGATCCTGGGAGATGAAGCAGAGTCTCTGCACACACGAGGACCCCTCGCCCCCCCCCCCACACTCAGAGGAAGCTATGGAAATGTCCTTAGTCTCCCTGAGGGGTGGGGAGGTAGTCACCTGTCCAGGAGCTCCCAGTCCTCGCCCCCCCACTGATCACGGAACTCCTCAGTGTTCATGCCTCCGACGCGGTCAAAATCTGATTTGTAGATCCCGAAGAGGCCAAAGCCGTTCACCTCCCAGTAGCCTGGGCAGACAGGAGCCCTTCAGACACCAGGTCCTGTAAGCCTTCCTCCCCAAACTCAGGACAGGGTCTGGCATCAGGTCCAGGGGTCACCCTTCTGGAGGGGTCATAATCTGGAGCCCTGCACACGATTGGGATGCTGGAGGAGGTCCCCAAGTCTCAGGCATGACCCCGGAGGTTCTGAGGGGAGGCCCTGGGGTTCTGGGCACTATGAGAGGCACTGATGGGTCCCCAGGCCTACCTCAGGGGTTGGGAGAGGCCCCGGGGGGCCTAGAGGTTACCCCGGCCAGGGCCGGGTCGGGGCATCCAGGGCCTTACCGTGAGGGTCCCCCGGCGAGCTCCCGCAGCCCAGGCGCATGACCACGGGCGCGAAGGCCAGCTTGCCCTCCACACAGTGCTTGCGGATGCCGTCCAGGATGTTGGGGGGGAAATGGATGTGCAGGTCGCAGAGGAAAACGATGCTGCTGGCATCCTGGAGGTCAAGATCACGCGAGGTCTGAGCCCCACCCCTTCCTCCTCAAGCTGAGCCCCTCCCCTTGGCTCCCGCACTGGGGGCTCTCTCCCCCCGTGCCTCCCACGCACCTCCACCGCGTCCACTCCGGCCTGCAAGCCCGCGGAGCGCTCAAAGTTTCCAGTGCGCCTCAGGTACTGGTACCTGGGGGGCGAGGGAGAGCCGGGGGTGGGAAGTCACAGGCAGGGTCACTGGGGGCAGGGGCAGGGAAAGCCACCTCCCGGGGGAGGCAAGGGGCGCTCGCTCAGCCCCAGTGGGGGCGAAGGGCACTGACCGGGGCAGCCGAGCCGCGCGCAAGGCCCGTTCCACATCCATGTCCTCGCTCTCGAAGTCCACCAGGATGACGCTGAAGCGCGAGTCCCCCGTGCGGGCGTGCAGCGCAGCCATGTCGGCCAGGAACCGGGCCACCCAGCGCGCCTGGTTCTTCACTGGGGGGAGACGGTGCCGCTGGGCCCATCCCACACTGGCTTTGCGGGACCCCGCCCGCGGCCAGCGGCGCCCCCTCACCTCGCCGGGAGGCCCCCTGGAACCCCAGCCCGCATCCCAGGTCCCCGCGCACCTGGCACGATGAAGTGCACCATCACGTCCTGGCGCCAGGCCAGGCGCAGCGGGCGGCAGAGCTCGGGGCGGCCGTCTGGGCGCGGGGAGGCGGCGGGCGCGGGCTCGGGCCTCTCGCCGTCGGGGTCCCCCGCGCGGGCGCCCGGCAGCCGCAGGAACACGTACTCGGACAGGCGCAGGCGGCCGCCGCCGCGCTCTCGCAACTCCAGCTCCAGCAGGAAGCGGCTTCCGCGCGCCGAGTCTCGGCGCTTCTCCACGTTCACGATGCGCAGGAGCGCGTAGCGCCTGGGAGGCGGCGCGGGGTCAGCACCCTCGGCCTTCCACCTCGCCTTCCTCCCTCTTCTCCGCCCCCAGCCCCAGAAAGCAGGTGGCCGCTGGGACTCATCTTCCCCCCCAGGCTGCCCCTGCCCCGCACACCTCGTGCGGCGGAGTTCTGAGAAGACACGCGCACCTCGTGTGCCCCCACCCGCCCAGGGCACCGCACCCTTGGAGGCGTCCCCCAAGCCCCGGCCGCCCTTTCCACCTCCGTGGTCTTCCTGCTGCCGCGCCCCTCCCCCGTGATCTTTAAGGCCCGCCCGGGGAACTTCAGCACCCCCTCCCGTCCACAGAACGAGGTGCCGACCTCGAGCAGCATTCTAAGGACCATAAGCAGGTTTGAACCTGCCTTCAGTATCCCCTCCTGCTGGGTAAAACGACTTCTTCCTGCAGGGTCTTTGTTCTGCAGTACCTCCCTGGCACGCTTGCTCTTTCTAAGGTCCTGAGGGCCACCAGCCAAGCCCGAGCCTCTTCTCCCCCTTGCCCCTGTTCCTGGCCCGCCAGGTATCTTTCGTCCTTCACTCTGCCTTCAAACAGAGGACTCTCCTCCTGGAAGAACGGGATCCTGCCCTTGCTAGGGTGGCTTCTTCCCTTCTGCTGCATGTCCTTCCTTTGCTGGCACCTCCCCTCCCCACTGGTGCCACTGGTGGGACCTCCAAGGGGTACATTCTCCCCCTGTCAACCCCTGCCATCCCCACTATGCTCTCCCCAAGTGTCAGGGACTTTCTGCCCCAAATTCTCTGGCTCTACCTACACTCTCGGCGCTGGGGCCGTTCATACCCTGCTCTCAGGAAGCGCAGAGCCAGGGGCAGGTTCACACTCAGCCACCTAGAATCAAAGCCCTGCCCCTCCCATGCCATCCATCACTGCCTGGACCTAGCCTTTCAGTCCGTCCTCTGTGAGCTTGCCATCCTGTCTACTCCTCTCCAAAGCAGTGACAGGCCTGTCGCCAACCCAGTCGGGCCAAAGCCCTGTCCTGCTCAAGACCGTGCATCAGAAGTAGGAAAGATGAGGGCTGAGCAGGTTGCACAGGCGCACAATGGCCCCTCTTTCTCCTCTGCACACCAGGCCTCTGGCCTCCTGTCCCAGCGCCTTCCATCCCACTGCTGTCTGCAGACTCTGCTTGCCCTTCAAGGCTCACACAACTCAGAACTCACCAGTGCCTCCAGTGGGGCCGGGCTGAGGCCTCCCACTCCCCACACCACTACCTATGTGGGGTGGAGACAGGCCCGGGTTCCTGTGGCCTGGGGGAGAGCAGAGGCAGCCAAGGGGCAGGAGCCCTGGGCCCTCCCCTGGAGGCAGAGGATGACCCCCCCGGAAGACCCAGTAGCACCGTCCCAGGAGAAGAAGAGGGATCCAGGGACTCTCAGCTTGACTCTTGGGTACATCTCTATTTGGAGGAGAGACCTGGCTAGCTCAGATCATTCTTGGGTTGAAACCCACCGGGACGGAGTGTGGTCCGGAGGTGCAGGGCAGGGGAGCCAGCCCCCACCATCTCTGTGTGGGGGGCTGAGGCTTCTAACACTAGACAAGGAACCTGGACAAAAAGAAGCCCCAGGATGCACAGCCAAGACAGGCAGAGAAGGCTCTTCCCTAGGAGGCCAGGTCAGTGTACTGGGCCCTGGGGAAGGTCTGAAGGTCCCACAGAGGCTACGGCCTCCCCTCCCCCCCATGCGGCCTCCCCCGCTCCGGCCAGGGCCTCCCCTCCCCGCACCCCTCCCCCGTACCCACCATGCCGGGCGTGGAGCCGCGCCAGGTACTGAGCCACCACGTCTACAGCCTCCCGACCCACGTGCACCCCTTCCCGGGGACCCAGCGCGGCCTCCGCTCCCACGTGCGCCCTGCCCCGCACCCCTCCCCCGTACCCGCCGTGCCGGGCGTGGAGCCGCTCCATGTACTGTGCCACCACGTCCACGGCCTCGGCCTCAGGCAGCTGCAGGTTCCCCGACACGTTGCAGCGCAGGTCGTTCCAGTCGGAGCGCAGCAGCTCGAAGTCCACGGCGCCCACGCTGAACGTGCGCTGCCAGTCAATGGCGTCCTCGCGCCAGCGGCCGCGGAGGGGCCCCGCTGCCTCCTCGCTGTCCTCCTCGCCCTGGGCCCCATCCTCGTCTGCTTCCTCCTCTTCCTCCTCCTCGTCCTGCCCAGGCAGCTGTGGCCTGGACACCTGGGACAAGCTCAGGAAAGAAGTCACGGGCTGGGCTTCTGACGACAAGTTCAAGTCCACTGTGGGTGCCGTGAGTCCCAGCACGTGCACCTGGCCCTCCTGGCTCCCCTGGGTGGCCTGCGCCCGGGCAGAGGGCCTCAGTTCTGTGGCCTGTGAGCCACCGGTCCTGTGGCCTCGAGACAGGGATGGGCGTGGGGGTGCCCGCAGCTGCACCCTGGGAAGAGGTCTGGGACGGAGGAAGACTCCGGGGAAGGGCGGCCAGGGCGGGCTGCGGGGGCTGAGGGGCGCCAGGGCCCGCGGGGGTGCCCGTAGTCCCGGCCGCACTCGTGTCACATACACCTTTGAGGGCGGCTGCTCAGCTGCCGCTCGGGGGTGCAGGGCGCGGCCCAAGAAGAGGGGCAGGGGGCGCGCGGCCCGGCCAGCCCAGCTCAGCGCCCGCGAGCGCCTGGGGATTGGCAGGTCCCGGGTGCTGGGAGGCGCTGGTGGGGTAGGCTTGGCTCCCGGTGGCGTGGTGGGGGCCACCGGGGAAGGGGACCGGCGGCCGCTCTGCAGGGGGGATGCCTCCGTAGGCTCCAGACTGTCCAGCAGCTCCCCCTCGTCCTCATCGTCCAGGAAGTCTGTGGGAAGTGTGGTTAAGCAGGCCACGCCCAGGTGGGCACATGCTGGGGGCACTGGGGGGGCACTCACCATCCGGGTTGAGGAAGAGGAAGGCTCGGCGCTGGACCTCCTCTTCTTCATCTTCCTCCCCCTCCTCCCTGTCCATCTTCATGTATTTATAGAACCCAAACCTGGGGGGGCGGGGCATCAGAGAGGACGCCCCGCCCCCAAAGAGGCCCCGCCCTCACCCCTTGCTGGTGCCCCCCCCCCACCTTTCCAAGTACAGCGGAGACTCCCGGTAGAAGCACTTGTTTTCGGTCTCCATGTGAGTGAGGCGCGTGTGATCATTGGGGTAGACGAAGGACAGATACACCTGCAGGCGGGGCAGAGGGTCAGGGGACCCTGAGGGGGAGGTCCAGGTGTCAGGAAGGCCTGGGGGAGAGGCACTTACGAACTGCAGTCCCTGGTATCTCGCGATGGGAAAGTCCTTGACGACATAGGTGGGGGCATAGGCACAGGGCTCTAGCACATTCTCCAGACTTGAGGGCTCCAACCGAGGAGCTGTGGGAAGAGTGGTTACAGAGCGGCAGGCTGGGTGTCCCCAGCCCACCCCCCTCCGGGGTCCCCTCTCACTGAGGAAGAAGGTGTCTCGTGCGTCTGGGCGCAGCATGTCAGCTCTGGGCTCCTCCTGCGGCAGGTGCCCCCCGACATGGCTAGCTGGAGACTGGGGGACGTGGGCCACATGGTCCATCTTCAGGGACGACTCATCTGGGGGCAGAGGGATGTGTGGGGTCCGCAGGAACACCCAGAGACCGCCAACCCTCCCACCTACATCCAGAGCCCACCCCACTCCCCACAGCGGTACTGGGCTCCGCACCTGTGTACAGGGAGATGTGAGCAGAGCCTATGACCTCAAACTTCAGGCCCGGCAGGAAGGCTCGCCACTGGGGGAGGGAGACAGTGGTCAGCACCAAAGAGCTTGAAAGGAACGGGTCTCCTGTGGCGTGGGCATGTGGTATTAGTGGGGCAAACCCTACGAGGACACAGGAAACTTGGAGGGTGGATGGGAGAGGCCTTGGCAGGTAAGCCCGCACCCCCCATGCCCCCAGGCCTTTCCTGACATCCTAAGCACTCCCTCGTCTGCTGGTTAAGGCTTCCTGCAGCCTGCGTCCTCTTCCTACAGCCACTGCTCTCCTGGTGGTCACAGCTGACCTTCTGAGGGCCTGAGCCTCACCTCATCAGATCTCCCCTTCCTGTTTCCTCACTGCTTTGGCTGCTCCTTCTCGTGTCCTTTGCAGGCTCTGTCCCTCCCTCCCTCCCCTCCAGCTGGGGTTCCCAAGAGCTGTTCTAGACCCTCTTCCCTTCCTAGCTCATTCTGGGTTCTCTTGGCATGCCCTTGTCTTCCACAAGATCACCTTGAACCTGCGTCTCCAGCTGGACTCCCTGCCCGTTGACTGGGCAGGTGCCTCTCACATGCACCAGGCACATGCGGCACCCCACTCGGAGCTGGGGCTGAGAACCCCATCCCAATCCAGTCATCACCCACCGCTCACGCAGCCAGGCTCGGGCCCTGTCTCTGGCACACCTCCTTCCCCTGCACCTGCCGCTGCCTTTCCCACCCCCTGGGGTCAGGGGCCACACATAAAGACCCCTCCCCGCTGGGCTCTCCGCAACAGTGGCCCAAGGGTTTCTCCTGAAATAGAAACCCAATTGCTTCTTTTCCAGGACAAAGCCAGAGCTGTCCAGGGTTGGCACTGCAGGCCCTAGCTGGCCACAGGTAGGAGGAACACTGGGCGTTCCCAGTCCTCTACGGTTCTTGAGATCTGGAACCCACCCGATGCACTCCATCCAGACTCTCTCCTCCTGCGCTCTCCCTATGACTGTCTCATCTCTCAAGATTCTACTCAGTGGGGCGCCTGGGCGGCTCAGGTCATGATCCCGGAGACCGGGATCGGAGCCCCACATCGGGCTCCCTGCTCGGCGGGAGGCCTGCTTCTCCCTCTCTCACTCCCCCTGCTTGTGTTCCCTCTCTTGCTGTGTTTCTCTCTGTCAAATAAATAAATAAAATCTTAAAAAAAAGAAAACTCTAATTGAGCGCCACTTCCTCCACGAAGCCTCTGTGAGCAGGCAGAGTTGACCTCGGGTCCTATACCTGAGGGTCTGCTTTGCCAACTAGACGGGAACTCCCGGGGGGGGGGGGGGGGG
>PITA01020664.1:5964-27671 GCA_004023965.1 Spilogale gracilis | reverse complement strand
CGCTCCCCTCTCCCCAGAAGTTTGTCCAGCACCACATGGGTCCTGTGAACACCTGGATGGGTCTCACTGACCAGAGTGGGCCCTGGAAGTGGGTGGACGGGACGGACTACGAGACCGGCTTCAAGTGAGTGTGCGCGCCCCCGGGCGGCGCCTGTCGCAGCCCCGCGGATTCCCTGGGGCTCGGCTGGAGGGGGCTGGGGCGGGGTGGGGGCGCACATCCACTCGTCTCAGCAGGAACTGGAGGCCGGAGCAGCCGGACGACTGGTACGGGCACGGGCTCGGGGGAGGCGAGGACTGCGCGCACTTCACCGACGACGGCCGCTGGAACGACGACGTGTGCCAGAGGCCCTATCGCTGGGTGTGCGAGACGGCGCGCGAGCCGGCCAGCTAGGAGCCTGCTCTCCCCTAATTTATTTCTTTGATCCTCCACCTGCTGCGTGACCCTCCCGTCGGGGCGCCTCCACCACGGGTCCCACATCAGGCTCTCTGCTCCACCACGGTCTCAGGGATGGCTGATCTAGGGTTTTAAGGAGAGGGGAAAGACGACTGTCTGAGGGTCTGGGGAACATTACCTCCGGAGGGGCGGGGAGATGGAAACCCCTGCCACCAGGGGCAGCCTGCAGGGTATGGTCAACCTTTTTTAGAGTAAAAAACAGAAATATTCTAAACGTGCCTTGCGTTGTCTGGTTATTGGGCATTAGAAATCGGGACTGGGCTGGTTGGTGGGAAGCCTGGGGCAAGCCCGGGGGCTGGCTGAGAACCCTTTGGGCTTTGGTGCTTACAGGTGTGGGAGTTAGGGCTCTTGTTGGGAGTCTCCCCAGTAAAGGTATCCTATTGCTGGGGATCACTACACCTGCAGCAGTCCTCCTAGGACCAGAATCCTCCCCACATGTGTCCACTGTTTCAAATGAAACTGCTGTGTGCATCTCAGTGGACAGCGGTGGTGTCCACAGACAGGCAACAAATACAGTGCAGGTGAAGATGAGCCTACCACCAAGAACCACCGAACCCACGAAGAAAGCCAGAAAACTAGGAGCAAGGCTGAGAGGCCTCCAAATAAACTGAATCCACAACCCAAGATGGGAGTTCCCGGGAACCAAGAACTGCATACTGGAGAGGGTCAGCAAACATGGAATGAATGCAAAAAGTAGAGACAAAAAGATATATCAGTATATAAATAGCTCACCATTTTTCCAGATAATTTTGAGTGTAAGAGAAAATAAAAATGAAATAGTCGGGTAATTGAGAAATGAACAAGGAGAGCTCTACATGCATGGGATGTCTAAAGCAGTGCTCAGAGGAAAGGTATATAGAATGAAGCACGTTTTTTAGAAAAAAAAAAAGGTTGAATGGAAATAAGCTCATTTTCAACTCAAGGAAATTGAAAAAGAGCAAAACCCCTCAGAATAGAAGGCAGCAGTTTATTAATAAATCATCAGCCATAGGGTATGCTATTCGAGAGCACGGGGACATTTTTTAAAAAAAATTGAGTAGGGGGTGCCTGGGTGGCTCAGTGGGTTAAGCTTCTGCCTTTGGCTCAGGTCGTGATCTCAGGGTTCTGGGATGGAGTCCCACATCAGGCTCTCTGCTCAGCGGGGAGCCTGCTTCCCCATTTTTCTCTGTCTGCCTCTCTGCCTACTTGTGATCTCTCTCTGTGTCAAATAAATAAATAAAATTTTTAAAAAATTTTAAAAAATGAGCAAATACTGGGCCATTAAGTGAGTTCTAACAAATTCCAAATAGAGAATTTCCACTGAAATGACCAGAAAGGTAAAATTCCTATATAGATCATTAGCAAACCCAACCAAATGATATATTAAAAAGATAGCATGTTGGGGCACCTGGGTGGTTTAAGGGTCCAACTCTTGATTTCTGTTCAGATCATGATCTTGGGGTCATGACATTAATCCCTGAATCAGGCTCTTTGCTCAGTGGTGAGTGTGCTTTGAGATTCTCTCCCCTTCCCTCCTGTCCCTCCCCGCTCTCAAATAAATAATTAGGAGCTCCTGGGTGGCTCAATTGATCAAGCATCTGCCTTAGGCTCAGGTCACTATCCCAGGGGCCTGGCATAGAGCCCTGCTCAGCGGGGAGCCTGCTTCTCCCTCTGCTTGTGCAAGTGCTCTCTCAGACAAAGAAATAAAATCTCAAAGCAATAAATCTTGAAAGATAACATGTTTGCCAAAGAAAGACCAATACCAAATGATTTCTCTCATATTTAGAATTTAGAAACAGAACAAATGAGCAAAGGGAAAAAAAGAGAAAGACAAACCAGGGAACAGACTCTGAACTTTAGAGAAGAAACTGATGGTCACGGGGGTGGGGAATGGGTGAAACAGGTGATGCGGATTAAGGAGGGTGCTTGTGATGAGCACCAGGTGTTGTTTGGAAGTGATGAATCACTACATTCTATACCTGAGACTAATGCTGCACTAGATGTTAACTAACTGGAATTTAAATAAAAACTTGAGGGGAAAAAAGAATTCAAATATAGTTTAACATCAGAAAAATCTATTAATAAAACAGACTTATGGAGTACAGAAGACCAATGGAGTACGAAAAGAAAAATTGCATAATGTGGAAAAAGCATTCAGTAACCTTTTTTAGAACCTCAGCTGTTGCCTTTTGCTGATCTACAATCTCACTGTATGGATTCCATCAATCTTCCAAGATATCTGCCCCGCTCCAGTCATGATGCCTTTCAGGCAAAAGAAGAAAGAGTCAGAGAAAAGTACTTCTCGGGGAGGACACTTCTGGAAGCTGTATGCACTTTAGCTTACACCTCTTTGATGAGAACCAGTCCCAGGGCTACAGCCCCAAATGGAGCTGAGAAGTGGATTCTATATTCTAGAGGGTCTGATTTCAGCTAAAAGTAAGGGGATTTTATCGATGTGGAGCAGGAGTCAGCAAATCAAGGCCCTCATCTATTTTTGTAAATTAAGTTTTGTGTTTTTTTAAATTTAAGAGAGAGAGCAAGCACAAGCAGGGGGAGCAAAAGAGGGAGAAGCAGACTCCCCGTTGAGCCGGGAGTCCAACACAGGGCTCAATTCCAGGACCCTGGGATCATGACCTGAGCGGAAGGCAGATGCTTAACTGAGCCACCCAGGCACCCCTGTAAATAAAGGTTTCCCCCTTTCCCCCTCTACTCTGCTGGGACTTGAATGTAAATAAAGTTTTATTGGAACATGCCATGCTCATTTGTTTACATACTGCTTCTGACTGCTTTCATGCTAGAGGCAGAATTGAGTAGTTAGGACAAAGCCAGCAAAGTGACTCTTTGACTCTTTGCAGAAAACATTTGCTGACTCCCAGGGTTCAGCAAAGGGGAGAATGGGTATTGGGGTCAATGAGAAGTCTCTGCCCCACTGTTACTAGTTTTATGTCATTGGGGTATCCTGGCTAACCTGCAGAAATCAGGAAAAGGCATCTTGGTTGTAAGAATTGGAAAGGAAGAGATAAAACAATATGATAACTTACCGGGAAAGCCAATACCATCAACACACAATTAGACCGAACAAGAAGCTTTGACAGGTGCGCTGGTCAGCCACCAACATGTTATCTACAAAGAGACAAAAATAAAATTCTAAAATTCTTTCCAAGTTAATATGTAAATTCAGCACAGTAACACAGACCTCAGTTGGATTTGTAAATTCAACTTAATCTTTTTTTAAAAATATAGTAAAAGGGGGTGTAGGGGCGCCTGGGTAGCTCAGTTGGTTGGGCGACTGCCTTCAGCTCAGGTCATGATCCCGGAGACCCCGGATTGATCCCCGCATCGGGCTCCCTGCTAGGTGGGAAGCCTGCTTCTCCCTCTCTCACTCCCCCTGCTTGTGTTCCCTCTCTGGCTGTGTTTCCCTCTGTCAAATAAATAAAATCTTAAAAAAAAAAAGAAAGGAAAAGGGGGTGTAGAGGTTACTTAAAACAAAAAATAAACTTTAAAAAATATATATAGAGAGAGATGGGGCGCCTGGGTGACTCAGTTAGTTAAGCGACTACTTTTAGCTCGGGTCATGATCTTGGAGACCTGGGATCGAGCCCCACATTGGGCTTCCTGCTCGGCGGGAAGCCTGCTTCTCCCTCTCTCAGTCCCTCTGCTTGTGTTCCCTCTCTAGCTGTGTTTCTCTCTGTCAAATAAATAAATAAAATGTTTTTTTTTTTAAATATATATATAGAGAAAGATAAAAGTCAACCTGGGGAACAAAAGGAAGCAAAAATCAGGAGAAAGGGAAATCAGACTTACCAGACATTAGGACATACTATAAAGGCATAGTCAAAAAACCACCAAAATAGACCAGTGGTATGAAAGATGGATTTGAGGGGCACCTGGGTGGCTCCGTTGTTTAAGCGACTGCTTTCAGCTCAGGTCATGATCCTGGAGATCCGGGATCGAGCCCCGCATCGGGCTCCCTGCTCGGCGGGAGGCCTGCTTCTCCCTCTCTCACTCCCCTTGCTTGTGTTGCCTCGCTGGCTGTGTTTCTCTCTGTCAAATAAATAAATAAAATATTAAAACAAAAGAAAGATGGATTTGAGTGACAGCATGTGCACAAATGAAAACTTGATGAAGGAAGGATGCTGGGAAAGCCGGTTTTCCATAGGAAGAGAAAAAAAAAATCTACGTTGTAGGAAAGACGTTAGGGTTCGAAGCCAATGCCAAGCAAGATTTCTTTGGATGAAAAAGATGGTTTTGGGGCGCCTGGGTGGCTCAGTTGGTTGAGCGACTGCTTTCGGCTCAGGTCATGATCCCGGAGATCTGGGATCGAGCCCCACATCGGGCTCCCTGCTCTGCGGGAGGCCTGCTTCTCCCTCTCTCACTCCCCCTGCTTGCGTTCCCTCTCTGGCTGTGTTTCTCTCTGTCAAATAAATAAAATCTTAAAAAAAAAAGAAAAAAGAAAAAGGTGGTTTTATTAAAACACTGGGACAGGACCGGTGGGCAGAAAGAGCTACACTGTGTTCATGAGGAGTGACCCGGTAAGTTGGGAGGGGGTTAGGGATAGAGTATGCCTCCAGGTATTTTGGAAACAAAGTTTCCAGGATCCTGAGGGTGCAAGCTATTGTTAAGAAAGGTCATTTATTACTGTTTAGTAAACCCTCAGTCATGGATCCTTCAGATGTGTATGGGTGGGTCATATACTTGGGATGGTTGCCAACATGTATCCTGGGGAGTAGAGATAAAGGAAGTTTCCAAAGGATTTTTTTTTTATGTTAAAGTAGACTTATGGGACCCTGGAGGTTGGACATAAGATTGCCTTTTGCTTTAGCAAGGTTCTGGACATCGAGGCAGCTGAGTCCCTAGAGCAAGATCACTCTGCCCGTTTTAAGGACTTGTCAGTGGGCTGTAAGTAGTAAGGAAATTTAATAATTTTTCTTCTGCCTTTATTTACCGTATCATGCCTAACATTACATACAAAGGTGTATGCTGGATAGATTCAAGACCTAAATAGAAAAGACAAAGAAATAGTAGGGGGGAAAAAAGAAGGAAGGATAATCTTGTTATCTAGGGGTACAGAAGGACTTTGTAAATAAGACCTCTAAAGCCAAATATCTAAAAGCCAAAAGAATTTAGTGAAATTGCATGAAAATGAAAAATTCTAGCTCAGTTACAGTGTGTATCCGGTACCCAGCAAGAAACAGATGGCATGCATGAAATGGGTAATTGGAGGATATTTTAAAAAATATTTTATTTGTAAGTGATCTCCAATCTCTATACCCAATGTGGGATTTGAACCCATAACCCTGAGATCAAGAGTGCACCCTCCACAACCGAGCCAGTCAGGTGCCCCTGGAGGATGTTTTAATGACTTAGGAAGGGATGAGTAGGATTAGGGAAGCCACCAGAAATAGGGCAGGAACTCAGGTATCCCAGCAGTGAGGAGTTGTTAGCACCTCCAGGAATCCAGGAAGAGAGAAAGCTGCGCAGAGAGCCCCCCTTCCCCCAGCAGGAGCTCTGTCCATCCGTAAGTCTGTTGTGACTTTCAGTTGCAAGAGGGCAATGAGCTCCCAGCTGTTTGGCAGGGAAGGAGCTGGAGGGATGAGGAATGGGTATGTGCCCCAATCCCTGCAATTCTACTTCCGGACAGACAGACCAGAGTCCTCTCACTGGTCCATTCTGGGACATGGCGAAGATGTTTACAGCAGTACTGTTGGGTAACACAGACTGGAGATGCCCTATGCGTCTGCCCATGGTGTAACGTGGGGGGTGCATCTGATGGAATATCATCCAGCATCTGGAGACGGTGACTAAAGAGCAGCCAGTTGGAAAACAGCACAGAGGCTCCTTAGATATCAACCCCAGAACTACCATGGGCTCCAGCAATCCGCTTCTGAGTATATATCGGAAGGAAGTAAAATCAGCATCTCGAGAAGCTATGTGCACTCCTGTGCTAACTGTACGTCATTTACAACAGCTGAGACATGGAAACAACCTAAGCATCCATTGGCGGATGAACGATAAAGAGAATGTTGAATATACACACCATACGGAATATTACTCAGTCATAAAAAAGAAGAAACTCTGGCCATTTGCAACAACATGGATGAACCCGGAGTGCACTGTGTTAAGTGAAAGAAGCCAGACAGAGAAGGACAAATATTGTTGATTTTTAAAAAGTCAAACTAATAGAAGCAGAGAGTAGAATGGTTGCCATGGGCTGGGGCTGGGGTGGGGAATGGGGAGGAGATGCCCGTCAAAGGGTACAAAGTTTGAGTTATAAGATGGATGGGTTCTGGGTCCCTAATGTACAGCATGGTGATTATAGTTAATAATACTGGACTGTAGGGCGCCTGGGTGGCTCAGTGGGTTAAAGCCTCTGCCTTTGGCTCAGGTCATGATCTCGGGGTCCTGGGATCGAGGCCCGCATCGGGCTCTCTGCTCAGCGGGGAGCCTCCTTCCTCCTCTCTCTCTGCCTGCCTCTCTGCCTACTTGTGATGTCTTTCTCTCTGTCAAATAAATAAATAAAATCTTTTAAAAATATACTGGACTGTATTTTGCTAAAAGAGTATATCTTAAGTGTTCTTCCACACACACAAATGGTAACTTTGTGCGGTGATGACTATTAATTAACGGATCATAGGAATCATTTCACAGCATATATGAGTATGAAATCATCCCACTTCATGCTTTAAAAACACACTGTACACTCAAAACATAGAAAATGCTTATTTGTCTATCCAAGAGTATATTTCACGGAAAAAAACCCATACTGACTACATGTACGCACAGCCATGTGGTGCGCCCTCAAGTCAGCACTGAATGAAAAAAAGCAAAAAGCCAGAACACAGCCTAGAACATGATCACACCGATAAAAAGCATCAGCCTATACCCATAACAGCGCTACATGACTTTCAAGGATCCTTACGTTTTCAAGGACACGTGAAACCCATTCAAGTGTTTGCTTGAGTAAGGGAGAAAAGGAGGTACAACCAGGGGGAAGGAAAACAACACGAGGGGGCAGCCTCGTACAGATTGGAGCTGAGAGTGGGGCTTAGGGGAGGGCGGGAAACTGCAACCTCACCTCTGGCCCAGAAAGAAAAGTGTGTAAGTACCTCACAACCTCCACACTGCCAGGATCCTTAATGCGGAGAGATGAGAACAATCCCCTGGAGCCTGTGTCCAGGCCAAGCTTCCAGAGGTGGATCCAGAGTGAGCAATAAGAATAAAAATAATAGAAAGGAGAAGGTCAGTTTTTTAAAAAATTTTTACAGACATTAGGCATCTCCCATTGCGATGCAGTGGGGGCCACCCAGCATCACCCATGAAATGTTCTTCTCAGGGAGCCTTAACCTGAAGCTCATTGAACTTCTCGCACTACCTACCAGTTTAGAGGAGATTCAGCAGGGCGGGGAACGCGCACACAGGAGTGCATTCCTTCAAATTCAGAAAGTGGAAGATTTTTTATCAAGCCCATGTCTGGTTTATTCAACAAATAAATGAGCAGGAAAAAAAAAAACAAACCAAATGAAATGGGGGGGGTAGAATTTTTCTACATTAATAGGGCCTTAAGAGACATACCCCAGTACATGTAGTATGGGGACTTTGAATCCTGATTTGAAGAAGCCAATTGTGAAAAGACATTATGGGGGCACCTGGGTGGCTCAGTGGTTTAAAACCTCTGCCTTCGGCTCAGGTCATGATCCCGGAGACCCGGGATCGAGTCCCACATCCGGCTCCCTGCTGGGCGGGAAGCCTGCTTCTCCCTCTCCCACGCCCCCTGCTTGTGTTCCCTCTCTCGCTGTGTTTCTCTCTGTCAAATAAATAAATAAAATCTTAAAAAAAAAAAAGGGACATTATGGGGGAAGCCTGGGTGGCTCAGAGGGTTAAGCCTCTGCCTTCGGCTCAGGTCATGATCTCAGGGTCCTGGGAGGATGAGTCCTGCATCAGGCTCTGTGCTCGGTAGGGAGCCTGCTTCCTCCTCTTTCTCTGCCTGCTTCTCTGCCTATTTGAGATCTCTCTCTCTGTGTCAAATAAATAAATAAATAAAAATCTAAAAAATAAAAGACATTATGGGAAAGTCAGGTGAATTGTGCTACTAACTAGATAAGGCATTATTGCCAATGATTTCTGGTCTGATAATAGTATTGTAGTTAATTAAGAACAAGAGTCTCTATTTTAGAGAGATATATGCCGAGATACTTACTGGTAAAATGGTGTGTCTGGGATTTGCTCTGAACTATAGGAGTGGGGGGGGGGTAGGGGGATGGCGCAGAAGACCCGTCTGGCCACAGGCTGATAATTGTTGAGGGGAGCGGCACCTATGTGGGTGTTCATCATACTAGTCTCCCAACTTTTGGCCCTCCTTTGTTCACTAGAGCAGAATCAAAAATGGCAGGGCCTAAAGATAGGACTTAACTGAAAAATAGGATATAATAGATTTGTTACAAGTGCAGTATGGGGGAATCAGATTTTGTTTCTACAAAAAAGAGGGACAGATTTGGGGGTGCCTGGCTGGCTCCGTGGGTGGAGCACGACTCTTGATCTCTAGGGTTGTGAGCTCAGGGCCCATGTTGGATGTAGACATGACTTAAAAATAAACTCTTAAAAAAAAAAAAAAAAAAGAGGGACAGGGAAGCCTGGGTGGCTCAGTATGTTGAGCAAGGGACTCTTGATTTCCATTCAGGTGGTGATCTCAGGGTGGTGAGATAGAGCCTCCTCTGGCCTTTGGGTTTAGCCTGGAGTCAGCTTGAGGTTCTCTTCCTCTGGCCCTGCCCTCACTCATGCTTGCTCTCTTGCTCTCTCTCTAAAATAAATAAATAAATCTTACACACACACACACACACACACACACACACACAGAGAGAGAGAGAGAGAGAGAGAGAGAGAGCGCCTGACTTCATTAAAGTTAAAAACAAGCAAAAGACTTGCATACAGTGTTTGCAACATTTACAAATAATGAATGCCCAGAATATAAAGAACTCCCACAAAATGACAAGAAAAAAGGCAATGCAACAGAGAAAGAGGATATTATAGTAAATATTTGTCATCTCTGTTTTAGGGAGTCCCTCATCATGTGCAAACTTGGAGTACAAGGTGCGAAAGGGGTCAGTAACATCCTCCCTCCTGGCCCGAGCCCGGAAGCAGGATGAGGGAGCGGTGTGAGCCTTAGGTGCCCACCGATCCCTCAGCAGTAGATACTGCAGGGGGTTCGGTGGGAATAGTTGGAGTGCAGAGGCGAGCCTCAGGCTTTCAAGGTCTTAAAGGAACTAAGCTTAAAAGATTCAGTTTGCAACATAATACATACAATATAATCCCATCTATGTAGCTCCCCCCCAACGCCCACGAGTGCTATATATTTCCTTAACTCATACTCAGAGATTGTTGCTTTTCTCCAGTGTATTCAGCTTCTCCTCTCCCCCTCCGTGCATCTTTTCCATTTTCAACGATTTTTCCATCCAAAAAAATCCCCGCTTGATCCCCTGGCCCCCCTCCAGCCACTATTTTATGCTCGTTACTGCCTCAAGCTAACAGTTTTCGGGAATACAGGGAGGGGCCGGGGCTGGATCCCCAGGCGGGAGGCCAGGCGGGCTGGGGAGGGCCCCGCTCACACGCGCGCACACCCGCACACGCATGCGGATGCACCTGCAGGCGCGCATACAGGCGCCCCACGGTCAGCAGGAATTTTGACTCTCAGCCGCGTTCGCGACCCCTGACCCAGGGGAGTGCTCTCTCCCTCCTGCTTGCCGGGGAGCCCCGTGTGCCCTGCTGGGGGCACGGCTCCCGGCAGCAGGGAAACCAAACGCCCAGCTCCGGAGACTCTCCCCGAAACGTCTGTCTCGCAATGAGTCAGAATCCCACAGGGGCCTGTCTTGGCTTGAGTGTCCCCAAAGCAGAGCCTAGGGGGTGGACTGGAGGGAGACGGTTTGCCCAGCAGCTGACTCCGGGAAGCAGCGACCGCGGGCAGACAGTGAGCCGGGAGCTGGAGGAGGAGCCCGGGCGCGGTCTTCCCCTGCGGGGTTCCCGGTGCGTGGCAGCCCCCCCAGGGGCTCAGGCCTGGGTGTGTACTGGTCCCCGGGCCCTGCTGGCCCTGGACTGGACAAGCCCGAGCATAAGGCGCAGGCAGCCAGCCGGTGGCGGGGCGGGATGCCACCCGCAGGAGGAGCTGGAAAGGGGGACGGGTTGGGGGGCACCAGGGGCGTCTACTGGGAGGCCGAACTCCAGAAAGGAGGTTGAGAACACGCAGTAGCGGCCAATACACGGAACACGGAGGAACGACCTTAGGAGACGTGCGAGATTGTGTATGGAGACAGCCGTTAACCTCACGGGGGTCGCACAAAGCCTTGCCTGCATCCAACTTCCTTCTGGCGACTGAGTCCGATAGTGCGGCCACGCCCCTCCTCCCTAGGTTAATCTACAAATTCAAGGTTATCCGAATCAAAATTCTTATGCAATTTTTCTTTTCCTTTTTGTGGAATTGGACACCAGGATTCTAAATTTATCTGGAAGGACAAAGTGTGTGAGAATAGCCGGCAGTAAGTTTAAGGAGAACAGTAAAGTGTTGGGGGGTTTGTCCTATCACATACAAAATATAAAGTAGGGGCGTCTGAGGGGCTCAGTCATTAAGTGGCTGCCTTCAGCTCAGTCGTGATCTCAGGGTCCTGGGACCAAGTCCCACATCGGGCTCCCTGCTCAGAGGGAAGCCTGTTTCTCCCTCTCCCACTCCCCCTGCTTGTGTTCCCTCTTCTCGCTGTGTCTCTGTCTATGAAATAGATATATAAAATCTTTAAAAAATATATAAGGTAAGTAATGAAAGCATTCCTGGCCCAGGAATGAGCAGATGGATCAGTGACACGGAAAAGACCAGAACTGGATATGGACAGTTAATGGGGGCTGTTTTGTTTGTGACAGAAATCCAGGGGCAACCAGCTCAAGCAAAGAGAAGAGCATCTCAGGATGGTGGAGTAGCTCATGGGATCTCTTGGGCAGTGGTTCATCTGGGCCTCATGAGTCCACACAGTGGGATCCTTGGGGGTGGGGCGGCTGGTGCCCTGCAGGCTGACCTGGAAATTCTCTCTGTATATCTGCTCTACTTCTTCCAGGGCACCAGCCTCATTGTTTTCTCTTACTGCAGACAGGCTTCTCTGGGCTTCAGTTTCCAGCCTTACAGCCCTTCCCTGGGTCTTGTGGCTTCTCCCTCTGTCTCTCTCTCCCTTCCCCCCTCTCCCCTTCTCCCAACTCCTATGGGCAAAGACACTGATTAGCCCTCTCTGGGTCAGCTAACACTGGGCCAATAAACGGGAGCCAAAGCCAAGGTCATGTCATGTGGCTGCCATGGTGACCACATGGAAAAGAGAGGGAGAGATCACAGAAATATGGTGACTCAGGAAGACGAGGTTGGAGGTGGGCTTGGGCCAGCCACACAACAGACACCTATTACATCACAATATAGATTACGATGTAGGGCGCCTGGGTGGCTCAGTGGGTTAAAGCCTCTGCCTTCGGCTCAGGTCGTAATCCCAGGGTCCTGGGATGGAGGCCTGAGTCTGGTTCTCTGCTCAGTGAGGAACCTGTTTCCTCCTCTCTCTCTGCCTGCCTCTCTGTCTACTTGTGATCTCTCTCTCTGTCAGATGAATAAATAATAAAAAATAATCTTTAGATTACAATGTAGTAGCTAGTTGGGACATAGTCAGAACTATGTTATTTGGTCTCTGTCCTCAGTTCCTGACACCAAGTTCTTAAATCCTTTGACATTTCTTCTTTCTTTCTTTCTTTCTTTCTTTCTTTCTTTCTTTCTTTCTTTCTTTTTTTTTTAAGATTTTCTTTATTTGACAGAGAGAAACACAGCCAGAGAGGGAACACAAGCAGGGGGAGTGAGAGAGGGAGAAGCAGGCTTCCCGCCGAGCAGGAAGCCCGATGTGGGGCTTGATCCCGGGTCTCCGGGATCATGACCTGAGCCGAAGGCAGTCGCCTAACCAACTGAGCCACCCAGGCGCCCCTCCTTTGGCATTTCTTGGGCAACAGGAGCATCTTTGTTCTAATGAGGCTATCTTGGTGGTCTCCCAGAGAGCTTGAGGTTGGGGTCTGGTCACCCCCAAAACCTAGCCATGTTTAGAGGCTTGGGAATTTCAGTTCACCACCATCCTCCATGGAGGGGAGAGGGGCTGGAGATTGAGTCCATAATTGATCATGCCTTTGTGATGAAACCTCCTCTATGGGATTGGAAGAGCTTCCGGGTCCGTGAACACATTCACTGGCCAGGGGAACGGTACTACTCTAAACACCTGTGCTTACAAACTTTCTGGACTTTTCCTTATATACCTCTTCCTCCGGCTCATCTGTGTCCTCAATCATATCCTTTATAACAAAGCAGTACATGTAAGCGTTTCCGTGAGGGCTGTGAGCCATTAGAGCAAACTACCAAATCTGGGGAAGGGCTCATGGGCACACCTGATTTATAGCTGACAATCTGGGACTGCAAATGACATCCAAAGTGGAGGGAAGGCAGTCTCATGGGACGGAGCCCTTCACCCGTGGGGTCTGCCCTGACTCTGGGTAGTTAGCATCATGGTGGAACTGCAGGATGTCTGCAGAGTTGGAAAATTGGTTGGTGTGAGAACCTCCCCTCTACCTTTGGTGTCTGAAGAGCTGCAAGTAGGCAAAACGAGAGTTTTCGCTAATGAAGGAGGAGTTCTAAATCTGAGAAGAGGTGTAGCAAATGGTGCTGGGACAGGTGCTATCCCATTCACTGACTTCGTCAAATTAAAAAATACTGGATGATAGACAGAGTTTAATTTTTTATGTGTTATCTTTCTGGATTCTGACATGGTTGGAATGATACTTCTCAAAAAATCTGGATCAAATGAGACATTTCTTCCCCCTCCCCCCTTTTTTTTTAAGATTTTATTTATTTGGCAGAGAGAAACACAGCCAGAGAGGGAACACAAGCAGAGGGAGTGAGAGAGGGAGAAGCAGGCTTCCTGCCGAGCAGGGAGCCCAATGTGGGACTCGATCCCGGGTCTCTGGGATCATGACCTGAGCCGAAGGCAGTGGCTTAACCAACTGAGCCACCCAGGCGCCCCATTTTCCCCCCTTTTTAAATAGGATATTTAATTTATTTATTTGAGAGAGCAAGCAAGCATGAGCGGGGGGAGGGGCTGAGGGAGAGGGAGAGGCAGGCTCCCCGCTGAGCAGGGAGCCCAAGGGCGGACTCAATCCCAGGATCCTGATCTGAGCCGATGGCAGATACTTAATGACTGAGCCACCCAGGCGTCCCCTACCCTTAATGTTTTAATAGGAGGTGAAGAACACTTCAGATTTCAAAGCTGAAAATCTTTTCTAGGAATGAAAACCAGAGAGCTTCCTCCCGCCCCTAATGTCACATGTTTGCCATAAATAAACTCTTTTGAAACACCAGGGAATGCATTCCACTCCTGGTGGACGATATCCCATGGTTGTATCTTAATGCCTCAACAGGATTCAGGAAGTCTGACTATTAATAATAAAGTATTGCTACCAGCTGGTTTTCCCTAATGCCCTCCCACCAAACCACTACCCTGAGCACAGACATCTCTGTAGTGTAAGTGGATTCTATATTCAGATTTTTCTTTTTCTTTTTTTTTAAAGATTTTTTAAATTTATTTGACAGAGAGAAACATAGCCAGAGAGGGAACACAAGCAGGGGGAGTGAGAGAGGGAGAAGCAGGCCTCCCGCTGAGCAGAGACCCCTGATGTGGGACTCGATCCCGGGTCTCTGGGATCATGACCCGAGCTGAAGGCAGTCCTTAACCAACTGAGCCACCAAGGCACCCCTATGTTCATATTTTTCAATCCTGGTGCTTATGTTGCCATTTCTAGCAGGATAATAATAACAGGTACACAGAACCCTTTTAAAATCTCAAACCAGGGGCGCCTGGGTAGAGACCCAGTTGGTTAAGCAACTGCCTTTGGCTCAGGTCATGATCCCTGAGACCCGGGATCGAGCCCCATGTCGGGCTCCCTGCTTGGTGGGAGGCCTGCTTCTCCCTCTCTCACTCCCCCTGCTTGTGTTCCCTCTCTGGCTGTGTTTCTCTCTGTCAAATAAAATCTTAAAAAAAAAAAAATCTCAAACCAAAGGAATAGGAAAGTAGGCACCCAGATGATGATGTATGTCATTTTTTTTTAAGATTTTATTTGACAGAGAGAAACACAGCCAGAGAGGGAACACAAGCAGGGGGAGTGAGAGAGGGAGAAGCAGGCTTCCCGCTGAGCAGGGAGCCCGATGAGGGGCTCGATCCAGGGACTGTGGGATCTGAGCCCAGCGGAAGGCAGACACTTAACAACTAAGCTCCCCAGGCGCCCCGGGCATATATCATCCTTAAAGGCAAATGCCTCAGTGCATTTCCATGCAGAAAGAAAGATCATGAGCACCTTCATACTTGATCCTTCTTTTCCAAATCAACAGTTTGGAACAGCCTTGAGGATCTACTCAGCCTCTGAGGGGAGACGTCCTGCAACAGCTTCTGATGACTGTCTCACTCGGAGGGGAGAAGAAACGTCCTTGCTGACCGGCAGATTAGTTGGGCCAAGGGGCCACGAGGGGGCTGGCAGAAGCAGAGAGAGTGTGACATGTCTGTCTTCTCTTCTGTCACCATCAAGTACATCTCCTGGCCACATTGGTTCACTGGTGCCCACCAGTGCCTGCAGGAAACCATTTCATCTGCCACAGCGGGAGAAGGGCAAGGGGAAAGAGGAGGAGGCTGTGTCTCATAAACGATCAGGCTGCTGGTTGGATGAGTGGGCGACACACCCTGATGAAAGATGAGAGAGGAAAACCCACCCAGGAATGATGGAAACGAAACTGTCCTCCTTGGAAGGCCATGCCCAGCTGAGAGCCTCTGTAAAAATCTCCTGGTCGCTGGGATGTTGGTCCTCACACATAGTGCCACCTTCTCAGTTTTGCTTTTGACTTCATTAAGTAACCAGTTGCTTTTAGGGATTTTCCGCGTGTCCTTTTCTACTTGCTGACGGTGAACTTGGACGTATCCAGTATGAACTGCAAACTGAAGGGGAAACAAATCTGCATCCCACAGCTCTTGTGGGTAACTTTCCTCCCTCCTGGAAAATTAAACCCACATGCCATCCAGGGACACACCCAGAGCACAGCAGGGAGGTCACACTTCTGCAAAAGGCCTGGGTTCCTGCTCTGGGCACCATTGCTTCTTAGAAAATCTGCAAGGACCTGCGGTTCAAGTCTTCCCCTGGAGTCTCTCTGACTGGTCCCTGCCATGTGTGGGAGCTCAACTGTTGAGGACATCACAGGGGGTCACAAATCCCTGTCCCATTGTTCTCTTGTCACCCACCTGCCTGCCCCAGGACGACCACCCACACGTGCGTCCTCTCCCTCCAGAGTCACGCCCACGTTAGACACCCTGCTGACCAAGTTGGGAGGAGCAGAGGGAGAGGGAGAAGCAGGCCCCCAGCTGAACAGGGAGCCTGATGCCGGACACCATCCAACCACCCTGGGATTGTGACCCGAGCCAGGAAGACAGCCACTTAACCTGCTGAGCCACCCAGGCGCCCTCTACTGGTGAATTTAAAACATTTGGGTGCCAGGGTGGCTCAGTGGGTTAAAGCCTCTGCCTTCGGCTCAGGTCATGATCTCGGGGTCCTCGGATCGAGGCCTGCATCGGGCTCATTGCTCAGCGGGGGCCTGCTTCCTCCTCTCTCTCTGCCTACTTGTGATCTCTCTCTCTCTCTCTGTCAAATAAAACACACACACACACACACACACACACAATTAGCGTGAGAATTAAAAGCCCAGAGAAGACAGAAGGCAAGCGGCCCAAATAGTCACTTATGGAAACCAACCAAGATCTCTAAACCAGGAGCATTGCTGGGGGGAGGTGGCCTGGCTCTTTATCTCATGGTGGGGCTGGCAATGTGTTTATTCGGGAAAGCCCTCTTTGACACAGATGCTTCATTGGAGTGGATTACTGGGGGTGGGGGGCAAATCTTGAGCCAGGGCTCACTCACCCCATACTCTTGGTCCCTGGAACCCCTTTTCCATAGGCCTAGCATCCTTCTGAGAGTGTGGAGGCAGACTTGGGCACCGCAGCCGGCCTGGAAATGTCACAGGGCCAAGAGGGCACAATGGGGAAGCCAGGATCCCCAGCTGGCCGTCTGGCTGGTCCTCACGTCCTGCCTGTGAGATGCCAGCCCCTTGCAGGGACCTTTTTTCTGCCCCTGGGAAAAGAAGTGGGACAAGAGCCACTTTGTGTTAGGTGCTTGGCTGGGGCAGCAAGACCTGGAGAAGCTGGGCACACAAAGACAAGGTTACCAGAGCCCATGTGGCTACTTCCTGCAGTAGTCAGAACTCCCTGGTAGAGGGGGGGAGTGACAGAAGCAGCGAGAATTTATGGACTCATAAAACCGAACCACAGGGGCACCTGGGTGGCTCAGTTGGTTAAGCGACTGCCTTCGGCTCAGGTCATGATCCTGGAGTCCTGGGATGGAGCCCCGCATCGGGCTACCTGCTCCGCGGGAAGCCTGCTTCTCCCTCTCTCACTCCCTCTTGCTTGTGTTCCCTCTCTCGCTGTGTTTCTCTCTGTCAAATAAATAAATAAAATCTTAAAAAAAAAAACAAAAACCGAACCCCAGCAGGGCAGGGAGGGAGAGGATCTTTGACACTCTTGGCAGGAATCGCAGATAGCCGGACCCTCCCTGTCCTCTGCACGTTAGCATCGGTCCCCCAGACACACCTGTCCACAAGCCTGCCGCCACGGTGCCCACAGTCCTGTGAACACTTGCACATCTCCAACAGGAACACGTCTGTATAAGTTTGTTTTAGTATATGTGCTGCCGAAGCGAGCACTGTATAAGTTGGTTTTAAACCTGAAAAGCATATAAAAGGAGTAAAGAACATGAAAAAAAAGAAAGGAAATTCTATTTTCAGTGAAGCTGGGAACTAGGTATATGCACAGACTCCAAAATCGGACAAGGCAGAACCTGGGGTTAGGAGAAAGGGAAATGCGGGCATGGCAAGAGGGGGTGAGGGCTGCAGCTTTTGGGGTGTCTGAAACCCCTCCTGGAGGGGGCTGGGGTCGTTCTGGTGTCTCCGTGGGGGTAAAGCAAGAAGCATGAGTGGCAGGGAGCAAGCTCACTAAGGGGATGGATTTGGGGTACCACAAAAAAATCCCACAGTTGGGATGCACCTGGGTGGCTCGGTTAGTTAAGCATCCGACTCTTGATTCAGTTCAGGTCATCATCTCAGGATCATGAGGTCAAGCCCTGGGTCAGGCTCCCCAGGCAGCAGAGAGTCAACTTCTCTTTCTCTCCCTCTGCCCCTGCTCCTGCACTCTAAATAAATAAATAAATAAATAAATAAATAAATAAATAAATAAATAAATATGTTTTTGTAAAATCCCACAGCTGAGTCTCATCCAGCGGAAACAGCCAAGGAGGGTGGCTCTGGTCTATGATGCTGGGAGGCTGCTGTGCCATGAGTTGACTCAACACTATCCAAGCCATTCTGTCTAAGCAAGTAACCGGCACGGCCTTGCTAAGAGACGCTCAGAGAGACAAATGTGGAAAATGGCCATAAGACTCTTGAATAGATGAAGACTGCCCTCCAGAAAAAATGCAACCTTGAAGACGGTGACATTTTGCTCTGACTAGGAACATGAGTTAAGTGAGCAGCCTGACCAGGGGAGGTCATCGGGCAGAAATGCAAGGGCTCAGAGATGACGGGACTGCAGGAGACATGACATGAGCCCCCCAGATGCCCAGGAATTACACTTCTGCTGTTCAACTCCTCTAACCTGTGCTACTTGCTTACGGCAGTCCTAGTAAATGGAGATTGCGCCCCTCGGGCGTGGATGCCCATAAAATACACAGTCACCATGGAAAAACTGCAATGCCACGCAATTACCAAGTCCACCAACAAAAACTCCTGTGTTCACAAATTAGGATGAAGTTGCAAAACCCCACAAGTGAGGACCACATCCTGCAAGAGTGGTAGTAATGTATTCCGGTTTTGGAATCCCAACTGATTACATTTCTCTTGGGCCGTTAAGTCCGGGTTGGCAGACAAGGCCAGGGTGTGATGGGTGTAAGATCCAGTTTTGGAATCCAAGCCGCCATCCTGTTTACTCATAAAAACAGCTCCTGGGGCGCCTGGGTGGCTCAGTTGATTAAGCGACTGCCTTCGGCTCAGGTCATGATCCCGGAGACCCGGGATCGAGCCCCACATCGGGCTCCCTGCTCAGCGGGAAGCCTGCTTCTCCCTCTCTCACTCCCCCTGCTTGTGTTCCCTCTCTGGCTGTATTTCTCTCTGTCAAATAAATAAATAAAATCTTAAAAAAAAACACACAAAAAAACCCAAAAAAAACCCAACAGCTCCAGGTGTTATGGATAAATGGCCCCTGGAAAACAAAGGTGAGCCAGGTTGGGGGAGACACCCAACCAGTTAAACCCCTTAATCTCCCATCCAGGGAAGGTCCCGGGGAGGTATTTAGATGCAAACTAAGAATGGGCGGTTGACTTGTGAACTGTGTGACTCATGCTTGCTGTTTGAAATGCATATAAACCCCTAGACACTTACATTCGGGGTCCTTGCTGAAACCCGCTGCTCCGGGCAGATACTTGGACCCCAGCTAGCTGGAAATAAACCTCACTGTGTGATTTGCGTTATCCTGAGTGTCCTCGGTTCTTCTGGGGGGAAGTGGTCGACACTGGATTTTATCATTTGGGGGGCTCGTCCGGGATAAGACCCCTCCTCAAGGAGAACTGACAACCTGGATATGGAGGTTTAACTAAAAGGACCGCAGAAGGAGGATTGGCCACCTCTGTCTGGAGAACTTAGAAGTTCTCGCCTGGAGGGACTGGAGTCCCTATCTGGAGAATTCTCATCTGGGTGGAAGCGGGGGCTACGGGCCCTGGAAGCTCCACTACTGGTCGTGGGAGATGTCCCTGACAATCTGGAAGTCATGGTAGACATCCCCGACAATCAGAAGCCTCAACGACGTCCTCAGTGGACGCCATTTGAGTTAATACCTGGTAAGGATCCTAAATCTGGTGTAATTGGTGTGAATGACTGGACACCTGAGAGAGTGGTGAGTGACCTTTTTTACTTTTCGCGTGTGTATTTTCTGAGAGCTCTGGCCTGTACCTGTAGGAATTCCAACCTGTATTTGGGTAGGCATTGGCTTAAGTGGATGCACTGATGAGCCATCGACCGGGGGTCTTGGGAGACGTCCCTTGCTCCTGCCTGGAGAATAAGGTCCTCATCTGTACTTTCAGTTTTGTCTGGATGAAAATGGGGCAGTCCCCTATCTGGAGGGGTTCGAGTCCCCTATCTGGAGGAGTTTGAGTCCCCTAGCCTAGGTAGTTATGTTGAAGACCCGTCCTATTTGACGGAAGGGGAGCCTGATTACCCCCCATTAGTCAGGGGCACTGAGGAGGGTGTCCAAACTGTCTGAATGTGAAGAGTGCCTGAGTGTGTGAGTGTGTCTGTACGGCTCCACCGCTTCGGCTATGGAGTCTGAATGGGCTGCACCCTGAGTCTCGCGGGGTGTCATATGGCATAACGGTCATTTACCCCCACAGGGGTAACCGGGTCCAGGGTTTATACGGATAGACCTTAGCTAAGATGCCCCGAAGTTCCCACGAGGGACGGGAGCAGGACAGCATCTGAGAGTGCCCCACCCTTTGTCTGCAACACCGTTCACAATGGGAGGGAAGCCCAGTGAACCCACTGTTCCAGATTGTGCACTTCTGGCTGGAGAGGCAGCAGCACTCTGAGCTGTCAGGGGCTGCACTGTAGCCGCAGGGCCCGCCTACTGGCGGGAAGGTGCACCCAGGGGCCTGGAGGCCGCGGGAGCGAAATGGCCAAGGCTGAGGCGAGATCGGCCCTGCATGGGTGTCGGAGCCTGTGCCAGAGGCTCCTGGGGCCCTGATGGGTGGCTGCAAAAAGGCCCATAAGTTTACCTAAGGTCAGCACAGTGATTCAAAATAAGGGTGAGTCCGCAGGGGCTTTTCTGGAAAGGCTTATTGAAGCCTATAAAATGTACAAACTGATCGACCCTGAGGCACCTGGAAACCAGACACGGGGCCAGGGAATGCCCTAAGAAGAAAACAGCAATGCTGGCCACCAAACCCTGAAAGGGCCGTGGTTCGGAACCCCTCCCTGAACCTCGGGTTACAGTTAAGGTAAAAGAGAAATCAATTGACTTTTTGATGGACACAGGAGCCCAATTTTCATTGTTTCTGAGACCTATGGAAAAATTATCTGGAGAGGAAACCTGGGTACAAGGGGCAAATGGCACAAAAAGACTTCGGGGCAACCCGCTGGGCAGATGCTTGTGGCAGCAGGGGATGAACACCTACTTTAGGAGTCAGTCTCAAAACCAGAAGATAGAGGGGAGGGAGGCCTTCTCCAAGCCCTGCAGGTCGAGTTTCCCCAAATCTGGGGAGAGATAAAGCCTTCTGGCATCCAGTACTGGTACAGTAAACAGTGACTAATAGGGCTGTTCGCGTCCGGCAGTACCCCCTCCCCTGGGGAGCAAAGAAAGGATCAGAAGATATTCATCCGACTGTGCCTAACCCTTATACCCTACTCTCCCTCCTGGGCCCCAAGGGAACTGTGTCTACCGTCCTAGATCTCAAGGATGTGTTTTTCTGCATACCTCTGGCAAGGGAGTCTCAGCCCCTCTTTGCTTTTGAGCAGTCTGACCCACAGGAAGGATTCCAGGGCCAGCACGCCTGGACAGTTGCTGCTACGGCCCTCCTGGTCAAGTACAAAGGCCTGAGTAACCAGGTGTCAGACCCTCTTCCTCAAACAACTGAAAGTGACTTTCTGGCCTCCCGGCGATGCTAATGACAGGAGTGGCTGCATAGCCTATGGGAAAAGGTATGTGGAGGTTGCCATGGTCTCTCCTGAGCAGGAGTTCTGAGAGGCGGCCCTGCCCCCCTGGAACCTAGGCGCAAAGAGCGGAGTTGATTGCGCTCACCAGGGCACTGCAGAGGGTCAAGGGTAAGGCCGCCAACATCTACACGGACAGCAGGTATGCCTTTGCTACTCTCCATGTACTTGGGACTCTTTATAAGAAAGGGGATTGGGGGGCGCCTGGGTGGCTCAGTTGGTTAAGCGACTGCCTTCGGCTCAGGTCATGATCCTGGATACCCGGGATGGAGTCCCACATCAGGCTCCCTGCTCAATGGGAAGGCTGCTTCTCCCTCTCTCACTCCCCCTGCTTGTGTTCCCTCTCTGGCTGTGTTTCTCTCCGTCAAATAAATAAATAAAATC
>PITA01020663.1:0-34401 GCA_004023965.1 Spilogale gracilis | reverse complement strand
AAATGTGCCTCCTCCGCTCGGGAATCTTAGCGAACGGTTCTCACCTCCTGTGATTCCCACGCTGCTGGGCCCGCGACTCCCACCGGGCGAGAATCCGCACTCCGCGGTCGCCCACGTGCAGCAAGTTCGGTCGCCTCTCGTGTGGATTCGCTGCTGTGGTTCAGGGACTCTGACCGCGAGCGGAGGCTGGACGGACCCGGAATTCGGGGGGGGGGGCCCGTGCGGAGGATGCCGAGTGCCCTGTCCCTTCCCGCGGCCCTGGCCCCGAGGACGGAATCTGGGGCACCCGGTCCTCAAGGCCGCGAACATGACCGTGGCTGTGGACCGGTGGACGCACTGGCCCGTCGGGACCCTGACAGGCTCGACTCATGACGCTTAGGTGGGAGCTGGGGAAGCGCGTGTGCACGGCTGCGGGGGGCCTGCCCTGTGACCCGCCGCCCTCACCCCCCCGTCGCCCCGGGACCCAGCGCCTGGTGAGGCTTGTCCTCCACGGGCAGTTCGTCCCCACTCTTGTTTCGGGGGGGCCTGCCCCCTGCCCCACTCTGATGGGACCCGGTGTCCCAGAGCACATCCGGGGGTTCCTGCAGAGGAGAGGGGCCCTGGGGGTGTCTAATGGGGACCTGAACTCTGCCGAGGGAACAGTGGGCTCGCTCTACTCCAGCCAACCCCCCCGAGCCTCCTGCCGGGGGACAGCCTCACCTCGCCAGGGCAAGTGCCCCGGGCCGCCCTGAACGGCAGTCACAGGTCTGCCAGGACTGCCGCAGGCAAACTGTGAAGGCGACCGAGATTTTCCAGGAGCCCCAACCGCCTTCCAGGCTCTCAGGCCAGGTGCTTGGTTGGGAAAGGACCTCGGAGATCCAATGGCAAACCCCCTCCCTGACCCCTCTGACCTCAGCTGGTGACTCTGGGCAGTTGAGAACTTGGAGGGCAGTGCAGGGCCTGGGGACCCAGACTGTAGGGAGCCCGCCTGCACCCGTGACCGTAGGCACCATGGGCCCCGCTCAGCTCAGCTCCCCTCCAGCATGGCCATCAGGCCAGGAGGTCTGGTGTGGGCCGGGGACCCGGTGCTGGGGGTCCGGCTGTCCTTACTCAGGCACCTGCAGAGAGCCCCTGTCTTCTCCCACGTTTGATTTCCTGTGGCTTCAAAGAGTTGGGGGTACGAGGACCTTCCATGGAGGGAAATGGAGTCCCCCACTGGCCTGCATGAACGAGTGTGGGCGGGGGCCACGTGCAGGCATCCGGTCACCCCTGACGAGGTATGTTCTGAGGACGGTCGGGGGCGTGGGAGGGCATCTCAGGCTCACTGCACGGGGAGGACACGGGAGCATCACCAGCACAGACACTCCAACTGGGAAAAAGAACCAGTCAGGGCTCTGCTGTAAACATACGGAGCTCGGGAGTGCCTCCCGCAGCAGCTCTGAGTGCTTCGGGGCCCCGGGGGGCATGTTTCTGCCTCACTCCTGGGCCATTGGCGACGGCAAAGCTCCGTGGGGCTCACGGGCTCCTGAACGTGACCTTACGACCCTCGAGGACTGAACGTGCGATTCCCAAGTGCACTGGTCGGTTTCCAAACACCAAGTGTTGGCTGGATTCTATCTTTTTCCAAATACACATCACTCTTGCTGCTTCTGGCTACAAGGAGATAACAGGAACTAGAATCACCCTCTGGTCTGAACCGACGCAAACCTGGAGAAAACAGGAAGGGGTTCTCTGGGAGACACCGGCCATGCGGAAACCAAGGGCTTTACCCCTGCAAAAGGAGACAAAGCTGAGTGCCCCCGACCACGGGCCCGCTCAGTGCCGGGAGACGAGGGCCAGCCCCCGACCACGGGCCCGCTCAGTGCCGGGAGACGAGGGCCAGCCCCCGACCACGGGCCCACTCAGTGCAGGGAGACGAGGGCCAGCCCCCGACCACGGGCCCGCTCAGTGCCGGGAGACGAGGGCCAGCCCCCGACCATGGGCAGACCCAGCCTGGAGTCTGGGGGTCGATAAGACAGACGCAGGATGGGGAGCACAGAGCAGGACGCATCCGAGGGAACTGATTGTTACCCAAATGCAAAACCACGTAGCCCCATGGGAGGTCACATGCACAAAGATGTCAGGACCCGTGAAAACTCAGCAGGCATGCCAAGAAGCAGGGAAGTGTGACCCATTAGGGCGGGACAAGTTGACTGAAACAGGGTGACATGACATGGATGGTGGTGTTAGTAGACAGGACCTGGAGGCCGTCGTCCTCACTTGTCCCTGTGCATTGAAGGAGGCCTTACACAGGGCACTGGGGAGACCTGGAAGGACCCAAATCAGATGCACAGATGCGAAAACTGCATGTCGGCCGTGGGACGTCGCTGGATGGGAGGGTGACCTTGCAGATGAACTTGAACTTGCTTAACTAGAAGGCAGCGTGAGGCCTGGCCTGGGGAGGCACGGAGAGTAAAACACTGACAAAGGAGTGCACACGGCATGATTGCACTGAGACAAAGCCCTTGGACGTGAGAGCAGAGTCCCCGCGACCCCGACCTGCACGGGCTGCTCCTGGCCCCCAGCCGGGCCAGAGACCAGGGACAGTTCCCAGCCCTGCGGAGACCATCCTCCACAGTGTAGTTTATAAATCAGCCATGGGAGAAGGCAGCAGTGACTCGTGACAACACAGAACCATCGTGAAGCATGCGAATGTGGTCGGTCTCTCTTCTCAAAATCTCCTCTTGCCTGTACTCACCCCTCTTCCTGTGAGGACGAGAGATGACAGAATGCCCGTGAGGGGAGCGGAGGGGACTGATGCAGGCGCTCCAGGAGGATCACGTGATTCGGGGCCACGGCTCAGCGTGGGTCACCGAGGCCACGGAAAGTGGGACCACAGATGGAGGTGACTCCAGCATCAGATGGGGGCTGAAAGTTGTCACCATGCAGCTGGGGGCGGCGTGGGTGGTCAGGGCTGGGCGGAGGGGACATCACAGGAGCACGACTGGCCAGTGAAGTCCAACTGTGGCACAGGCTTCATGGGAGCAAGTGTACATCCCACTGACCGAAGCGTTCCATCTGAAAACACGCCGTGTGCTCTATGTCAAGTCGCTCAATAGGGCTGCTAAATACAGGAGAGAAACAGACAAATATTTAAAAGGAGACATAGCATCCTGTCTTGATGGACTCGTCATCAGCGGTTTTCAGTTGCTTCTTTTTACGGTCTCATCTTGCTGTATTCTGCGACTGTGCAGGCGACTGCACGGCTTTCTGGAGCGGTCAGCTGTTCTGCGTAACAAGGGATCACAGCAGGACTGGCTTCAAGGGCCCCAGCCCCGCGGAGCAGCGGCTAGCATGGCGTGACCAGGCTCTGTGTCCTTCTGGAGGTCCTGCCGGGGAGGGCGTCCACACCGCCCTGCTTGGTGGCCCTCGGGCTGGTGGGGTCTCGCGGCCTCTGCAGGCCAGAGCACCCGTGCCCCCTGAATCTGGCTCAGGGGGCTGTGCTGGGCCTGCCCAGGGGATCTGCCTTGGGTCAGGTCCACGAGCACCCGGACGACACTCACAAAGGCCTCTCAGTGTGCGATGCGCTCACAGATGGTGCCCACTCTCCATGGGGAAGCCCTCCAGGTGGGGCCCCACGCGGGGAATCTTGCAGCCCCTTTAGAAGTCTGTCCTCTGCCATTTGGTTAAAAGCTTCAGTTTTCTGTAAGGTAAGAGGAAGGTAACTGAGCTGTGGTCTGGCCCAGGGCCTGAGAACGAATGGAGGCCTCGAAGCGGAGCTCGGCAGGGGAGGCAGGCAGCAGGGGAGCCTGCTGACCCACAGAAAGGCCCTCATGCTCCGGGAGACCTGCGGCTTGGGGTGCTGGGCATAGAGAGCGTGTGTGCGGCCTGAGGCTGCGCCATTAGCTGGATGAGCAGCTGAGTGTCCCCGGCACCCTGGGGTCACAGAGCCACAGCCCTCTGGGCCCGGGTCACCCCTTGGGGCCTGGAGCCCCCGCCCAGCCACAGGTCTCGCAGCAACAGCAGCGCTCTCTCCAGCCTTGTCCCGGACCCTCAAAACCCAATCCTTCCCAAAGCATCATCCCCTGAAGCCACAACTTCGCCACATGCCCGTTTGTAAGGACGATGCACTGGAAGGGGGGTCTCCAGGCGGCACCAGGCCACGTCCTTGGAAGCCCCCCCCATCTGCCCAGAGTGCACACCCATGGCCCTGGGCGCGGCCCGTGGGGAGGGGGCCCTGTGAGGGCAAGGGACTGCCTGTGACCACAGTGTCCCCTGCTGCCCACAGTCGGTCCCCGGCACCCACACCAGAAAGAGCGAGCTCATCTGCAACCTGGCTCGGCACTACGTCCTCCATAAAAACCAGAGGGCCCAAAGTGTGGGCCCTGGGGCTTTCCCCATGACCCCCATGCCTGCCGGACGTGGGACCTGCCCGAAGCACGGCCTCCCGGGACAGTGAGCTGGCAGCTCTGCATTCTGTTCCTAGTGTGGCCTCCAGAAGCCGTTCTTCATGCTCCGCGGCCCCGACTGTCCCGAGACCCTGAGAGCAGGGCCACTGCCCCCCGGCCCCCCACCCCCCTCCTCTGCGGGGACGCCTCCCAGGGCACCCTGTTCCCAGCCCGCCTGTGCCCCTGACAGTGCACCTTCGTGGAGAGATGACTGACCCAACAGTGAGTGGAAACGGGACACGCGGAGAAGTGCTCACATCACACCTGGACGCTGTGGTGACCACAGCCCAGAGAGAGAGGACGCCACGGCTCTCCTGACAGCCTCCTGGGCCAGGCTGGGAGCCCAGGGAGAACCCTGCCCCGTCCAGGCAGGTGCCTCCTGGGGGGGGGGGGCGGGGGCGCCCAGGGTCTGTCGGGGGCTGTGAGTCCGGGACGGATACTCTCTTTTCTTGTCTTCACGAGCTGTGTGTTTTCGAGGCACATTTCTCTCCTACAGTCTCTCATTTTTTTCCTCCCAGACCCAGCAATGCAACACTCAAGGGGTCGGGGGAGAATGGATCTCTGTATGTTTTGGTCGATTGAACATTTACTTTCCTTGTTCAACATTTTTCAGATATCTGGGGATCGTTTTCCACTCCTGGCGGTGTCTGGGCGCTGGCCAACAGAAACGCACGCCGTCTGCCGGGGCCAAGGGGGAGGCGCGGAAGCAGAGGGCTAAAGTTTCTGTTAAATTTAGCTTCTCTTGCGCAGATTTATCGCCATTAATCATGACCAGGGAGGTCTGACTTCCCTAAACCCAGCGCCCTGGGTGTTGGACCCCCGAGTGACTTTCCCGGAGCAAATGCCAACATTCCCGCCCTAAACAGCCAAGCAGGTGCAGCGACCCGGCAGAGACACGAGGGGGCCACGCTCGCAGATGCACGAGCTCACAGGTCTCTGAAGCATGGGACCCGGAGGCAGGGAGTGCCCAGGCTCGATTCCCCGTGACGCACGAGGGTGACTCTGCCCAGTGATGGGGAGCCCAGCGTCCCACCTGGAGCCCATGCACACTGGGAGGGGACGTTCTTGCGGTCACTCTGCCACCTGTCACCCCAGCACTCCGAGGAGGCCACGACACCTCCAGGCACAGGGTGGCTGAGCCGTTCCCTCCACGGCAAGTCTGGCTGATCTGGAACTGGGCACACGGGGGAGGTCATGTACCGTCCCCAGCTCTGTGTGAAATACTTTGGAACTGGAGAGAAAATGAAGTCTCTGATCTTCGGAGTCATAGGGTCCGTGTAATGGGTCCTTCTTCATGTTCACGTCTGTGCTGAAGTCACTTCTGACCCAAAGCAGGGGGACGGGACGGTACTCACTTCTGGCCTCAGCCTCAGAGATGTTCCCGGGTCCTGGAGGCAGGTGCACACCCTTCGGCCTCCTCAGGAGGGACGTGAAAAAACATGGCCCATCGGAGAGTCCAGAAAGGGAGACCTCCCAGCAAATGCTTCAAGGCAACTGTGGCCTCCTCCCTGGGTTCATTCATCCGGCCAGTGTTCCTTGAGGGTCGGCCCTGAGCCAGGCACTGTTCATTCCAGCGCGGGGGGCACAGGGACAAAACCCCACCCTCCAGTAGTGATGGTCCAGGTTCTCCGTGGGGAAAGCCGAGGCTGGCAGCTGGCATTGGACAGCAGCTCCCCGGGGACCGAGGTCCTGGCGGGTTTCACTAAGTGCAAAGCGCCTTGAGAGACTGAGAAGTCCCTGGCACTTGCAGGATTTCACCAAAGTTCAGGGTCAACCAGAGGACAGAGCAGTGTGGGCGGGGCTCTGCTGTCCTGGAAGCCTGAAGCCCAGGCCACGTGCCTCTGACAGAGCTGACCCACGGAGAGGGCCGTGACAAGGGCCGACAGGGACGTCCCCCTGCAGGGGCGCTGACTGCGCTCAGGTACCTGAGCAGGACGTGCTCCCACACCCGGAACCACAATGTGCCCAGTGAGCGTGTTCTCTGTGAGACTGTGCCCTGAGCCTCAGTTTCCCTCGCTGCAAAAGAGGTGGAGAGATGAGAAGTGTCTGGGAGCCTCCCCTCCCAGGCTGTGACTTCATGTATGACACAGGACACGGGTGTGACACGTGTATGACAGGCGTGGGGACGGCCACACCCTCAGTGTGGTGTGCAAATCCCCCGCCGGGCATCCCTCCGTGTGTGACCAGCAGCGCACAGGCCCAGAGCTCTGGGGGCTGAGGCCAGCCGGGAAGGACAACTGCCCAAAGCAGCTCCTGTAGGGCAGGTCATGTCTGGCCGCCAGTGGGGCCAAAGCGCGTCCCCCACCATGTTCCCCACCGTTTGCCTGGGCGCTCCTCCCCTTCCCGCCTTCCTCCGAGCTGGGTGCGGGGCCCCACTCAGTGCGCCAGGCGCCCACAGCAGGGTCGACATCGGAGGATGGGGGAGAGGGACCAGGACGGAGGCAGACGTCCAGGAGGAAGGCCTAGGGGAAGCACCAGGGGCAGTGTAATGCTCCAGGCCGGTACCACTGGGGGACCCCGCCAGAGACAGGGAAGGAGCCGGGGAATGGGTGCCCTGGCCGGTAGCCCTCTCTGCTCCCCATCTCCTGCGGGGTTTCGCCACAGGCCCAGCCCCACGGGAACCGGAACGCAGGAGGCTGGCTGACACCGGCCACAATGGCCCCCTTCCCATCACAGAAAGCAGGTGGCCGGCGCCTACTGCCTCTGTATGCGCACCGGAAGTACCTGCGCGACTCTGATTGGCCCAGCTTGGATCATGTGCCCATCCCCGAGCCAATCGGCTGAGACGGGAGGAGTCTGCGGGACCCATCGGGCAGCCCCCGCGTGCATGTGGACGCAGGGGTCGGGCGGGTGGCCCACGGGGAGACTGCCCCCGCCCGCCTCCCTGATAACCGCCACAACGGTGCACGGCAGCGACCGCAACTCGGGGGCCAGAGATCCCGAAGCACGGTGCCCCGGTCCGTGCTGGACACGGGGTGGGAGTGTTCCCGCGATGCCCCCAGTTCGGGGGACCCGAGCGGCCTCCGAGGGCGCAGCCCCGGCTCTGTGGGAGCGGTGGCCCCGGCGGCGCCTGCAGGGACTGAGCTGTGACGGGGCCGAGCAGCTGTCCGGCCCGGGGCCCGGGTGCAGCCCTGACCGTGGAAGACCCCGGGACGGGTACGAGAGGGATCCTGGATCCAGGATCAAAAGCCGCATTCCGAAGCCCCGGTTTTGTTCTGTTACTGAACTAATGAGCCTCAGGGCTGGCGGCAGGTCAGGAGTCCCCGCGGCCGTGCAGGATGGCCTTTAGGGGGGAGGCTTCCCGCGGGCGCTGACCGGGCGTCCCTCTGAGTGATGCACACGGGCTCCCGCGGCCAGAGTGTCATCTTCATGACATGGGCGCTCCAAGGCCTTTCCCAGGCCTAGACCTCTGCCGCCGGCTGTCCTTCCAGCTGCAGCGGGTGGGGAGGGAAGGGTGAGCACTCTAAGCCGCAGCCTTGCCATCCTCCTCCCATTCTCCCCCCGCCCCCTGCCAGGGCGCTGAGCCCAGAAGGCTGGTCCCCTGAAGGAGCCATCTCAGACACTGTGGGTTCCTCTGCTCCCCTCCCCACAGCTGGATTTCCAGAACCAGGGGATTATCCTGCAGGGAACTTGAACCCCTGGGGACTCCCCACCCCAAAAAGGATCAGGACCTAATAGGTCCAACCAAGGGGCAGGCCACCAACATCAGGACCAGAGACTGCCCTTCCCACTCCCTTCTCTCTGCACCTGAAGCTCATGGGCATTTCTTGGGATTCTTTCCTGCTGGTTAGCATTATTTCAGCATTCACAAGGGGAGAAGGTGCGCCCTGCAGATCGGCATGGGGGGCGCTGCAAAAAGAACAGGAGTCATCATAAGGAAGAGCAGCTGGCATTCTCTGCACTGCATGTGTGCTGGGCTTCTCTGTGCCCTCTGTCCAGGTGGGGGCGGGGGACTCGATCCCCTTCACAGAAGGCAGCATCAGATGAGACCCTGCACAACGGCCAGGACCCGGCATGTGGTTTGTAGACGGCACCTTTCATTCTGGAGAAAAGGAGTCTCCCAATTCACCAAGGTCAGCTTGGAGAGGCTGGCGGGCCTCAGAGCCCAGACGCTGAGCCACCAGACCACCTTGCCCCACCCCTGTCAGCCAGAGAAGGTTCCGGGCCTCAGATACCGCATAAGGGAGAAACCCACGTTCGCGGGGGTGGCCTAAGCACCGGGATCGCCCCGAAACCATCCGGTGCAGGCTTCCTGGGGTGGTGGGGTGTGGTCCTCATGCCTGTGTTGGAGCAGGGGGGGCGTGAGCTCTGCCCTGGGAGGGGCTGGGGGCAGCCTGAGCCCAAGGCGCAGACTCAGCAGAGAAACACGGATCTAATGCTGAATGCTACTCTGCTCCCATTTCTGAAACACAAACACTTTGTTCACCCAGAGCCCGTATGTGGCCTTCTCCGCTGGGTCCTTCAAGCCTGGGTGGGGGCTCCTGAGATGGCTCAGGAGGGCGATCCGGTGGCTCACAACTAGCTTGTTCTCCCTATCGAGTGGAAGGGAGCAGGAGAGAAAGACACAGAAGATACCAGACTGCGGTCCCCGGCGGGGGCTGCTCTCTCAAGGGGCTTCTCTGTTGTGCACTTTGGCACAGACGTGTGTGCCCGGGGTGGGGCCCTGCTGTAAGATACATTCTCACTCAGTGTGAACCCCCAGGCTCCCACAGGGTGTGGGGGGCAGCTTGTGGGGCTCTGGGGACGTGCCTGAGCCAGCCGCGGGGGGGGGGGCGTTCCTGGTGTGGACCAGACCTGGAGGGGCCCTGAGGGCAAGTCCCCAGGAACGGGCAGGACTCCTGGGGCATGCTCGGGGGGGGGTCCCCTAATGCAGGTCTGGCTTGTCTTTAACCCACAGTAAGAGACAGCATAGCCCACCCAACATTTGTTGTTTTCATTCATCCGAACAACACCCTTTGGGGTCCGTCACATGTCTGTTTTACAGACGGGGACCCTGAAGCCCCGAGCTGAGAGGAGCGGTGAGCAGAAGCAGAGCGATTCAAGAGCATCTTCCCAGCCGAGCCAGCCCACTCTGGGTCTCACTGAAGCTCTCATGAGGTTTTCTTTCGGCTCTTTCTCTTCCTTCTTTCTCTTTCTTTCTTTCCTCTTTCTTTCTCAAGATTTTTTATTTATTTACTTGAGACAGAGAGAGAGAGAGAGCATGAGAGGGGAGAGGGTCAGAGGGAGAAGCAGACTCCCTTCTCAGCAGGGATCCTGATGCAGGACTCGATCCCTGACTCCAACCCCGACTCCAACATTGTGACCGGAGCCGAAGACAGCTGCCTAACCAACTGAGCCACGCAGGTGTCCCAGCTCCGATGAATTTCTTGAGAAAAGCAGAGTTCCCAAGGATGCCCTGAACCCTACAAGGCATTTTCTGGAAATGCGACCATGATAACCAGGGAGGCCATGCAACTTCTTTTGCACTAAATCCTGAGCAGGGAGACACCTGTGAACCGAGATGACCGGGAAGGGCGCTGTCCACTGCAGTCCAGCATGCCCTGGGATGTGACCGGGCAGCTCTAGGCCTTCTGGATCCAGATTCCCAGATTGCAGGTGTGCTTCTCTGTAAGGCCACGGATGAGAAGCACGTCCCCCAAGAGGGCCAGACCGGCCCTGTTTACCGGGAGCTGATCTGGAAGCAGCTGGTGAGGAAGAGCGTGGAAAGTGTAATGTTCTATGTGGGTCAGAAGATTTCTGCAGTTTGGAAGACGTGTGCCGGGCCTGCCATTTCTTCCAGTCTCCTTCCCTCCATCTCTCCCCTGCTCACAGAGGACCCGGTGCTGGTGGGCAGCTGTTGGTGCCCCTGAGGCAGGGCAGAAACACGGTCACCGGGGCGAGGAGGAGGTGGGGAGGCCCGGGAGCTCTTCTAGGTATAGGGGAGTTGGGGCAGGCGGGAAGGGGGACGTCAAGGCATTGCAATCCCAGGCAAACCAGCGTCGCCTTCCTGGCACACAAGAGAGGCCCGTGTGTGAGCGCGGAGAGAGCCTGCATGGCGTCCGCTCGTCCCGTAGCGCCAGCCTGTCCAGAGAGCTGGGGCCCCCAGGGGCACGTCCAGGAGCACGACTGAACCAGTCCAGCAGGGCCCAGAGCTGGGCACAGGAAGTAGTAACGACAGGGTAAGTCGGGCCCACACGGCGGCAGAGGGGGTCTCCACGCACCCCGTTCTCTGTGCGCCCCACCTCCGGCAAGCTGCCCTCTCCCGGCCCCCCACTCTGACCCCCGCGCCAGGCCCCTGGGCTCGGCATGAGGTTTCCTTGTCGGCCCCCTTTTCTCCGTGCCGTGGGGTCAGAGGCGGGCAGGGCCAGGAGAGGGGCGGGGCTCACGGAATAGTGGTCCCCCCGTAAGTGCTTCTCCAATGACGCTGGCAGGATGGTTCGGGGCTTGGACTGGGCCACCTGAACGGGCCCTGAGCTCATGCAGGGCAGGGGTGGAGCGGGTCTCCTGAGGACTGGAGAGGCGGACACGAGCTGCCTCCATGCAGGCCTCAGTCCCCCTCTGCTGTGGGGAAAGCAGCCGCTGTCGCAGGCCCGCGACGCCTCCCTGGTCAACAGCAGCTCTGCTCTCTGCGGAAGCCCCTCGGGCCAGCGTCCCCGTCGGGCCTGGAGCCCCTGCTGCCTTCCCGACTGGAAACACGGTGGGGCCTGAGCCCCGGCCACGGAGCTACGCGTCCACAGCCCTCCCAGCCCCTGCCACCTGCCACCCCTCAGTTTCATCCTGTTCCTCAGGTTCCAAGGCTCTCAGAGGAACGAATCTGGGGTCACAGCAGGACCGCTAATCTCCAGCTGTGCTTTGGGGGTGGACGGGGGCCCTGTGTGCTCCTCGCCGCTCCCTGTGCGTCCGGGCTCCTCACCCCTCGCCCGCCTCACACTCCGTCTGTCTTAGGCAGGCCCCGCACATGCCAATGTGAGTCCCATTATCGTCTTGACAGGAGGGGAAACCAAGTCTCACCGCAGCTCCGGCTGTAAGACAGGGCTCCGATCAGCGGGGGTCCTCTGGCCAGCTCCCGCCGTGCCCACCACCAGCAGAGCACCACAGACTGTGTCGTGGGGTCGTGGGTGTGAGGAGGGCACGCCCCTGGAGGGTCAGCCCGCTGCTGGCAGGGAGGGCGGTGGGGGTGGGGGCCGGCGGCGGGGCAGCTCAGAGCCTCCCAGCGAGACGGGCCGGGACGGGCAGCCTCGGGACACGGCAGCAGGCCGGCTGCCCGCGCAGGGTCTGCAGGGCAGGAGCACCCGGGGCCGCGCCCGGCCAGGTGGGGAGACAGGAACTACTCACGGCCCTGGGGGAACTGTCGGTGCCCAGCTACGTGGGCCTGCATCACGGGAACCCGCCCGGGGATCTCTGCCCCTCAAATACATGTCACGGGTCTGCCACCGCGACCACAAGTCTTCCCCTGCACGGCAGTGCCCGCAGCACGGGGGGTCCCGACGGCCACGGAGCACAGGCTCTAAAGCAGAGGCGGCCTTCGTGCGGGAAGACGGGACCCGCGGGAGTGTGCGCCGCTCCTTGTCACCGCAGGGCGAGCCTCGCACCCCGAGACTGCTCTTCGGCGGCCACGTGTGAGAGGCCTTCTTACTGAGGCGGGGGGCTTCTCCATTGACACGCGGACGCCCGAATCCCCGGGAGCGTCGGAGGGACGGAACTCCCGCCCCGGGACAGGAGACCGGCAGCAGGGCTTGGGGTCGGGATCCCGCAGGGAGGGTTTTGTGGCCACACAGACGCGGTCTGCACAAGGCTGCATTGGACACTACCTGGGCCCTGGGCACACCAAATGGGTGGGGTCTTTACAGGTGGGGGTATCCTGCAGAAAGAAAGCAGAAATGAAGGGATCCACCATGAAGGGAATTAAGAGTCCACGTCACCACGCAGAGCACGTGGACATCTGTGGACAGAAGAGAGGACAGAGGACTGGAGTCTCCCACGGCTCACAAATACGACCCCAAAACCAGCAACAGACTCAGACGTAAGTTATAAATCTAGAAAACTCTTAGAAAACGATCAGAGGTTGTTCGACAGATGAATGGGGAAGGAAGATGTGCTACCTAGACACGATGAGATACTACACAGCCTTCAGAAAGGACGGACCCTTGGCATTGGCAATGGCGTCGGTGGCACGGAGGGTATTCACTGAGCGAAGTCAGTCACAGAAAGACAAAGACCACCTGATCTCAGTCATACGTGTAATTTAAGAAACAAAACGGATGGACATAGGGGAAGAGAAGGAAAAATAAGACAAAAACAAAGAGTGAAGCAAACCCTAAGAGACTCTTTAGAGAACAACCTGAGGGCTGCAGGAGGGGAGGGGGCCGGGGGATGGGGGACAGACCTGGGGAAGGCACGTATGGACTGAGCGCTGGGTGTTACACGCAAGTGATGAATCACTAAATTCTCCCCCGGAAGCTAGGAACACAACAAAACCCAAACAACGAGCAAAGAATGAATAAAAAGAAACTTGAACTATCGACAAAAACCAAAAACAAAACCCAGCACCGAAGAAGCCCCTGGGAACTGAGGCTAGGGGAAGCGTTCTAAGACTTCACGCCAAAGCACAACCGCAAGAGGAAAATGAGAATATCGGACTTGGTTCAGCCTGCAAATTTCCGCTGCGTGAACGGGAGTCGGCGGCATGCGCCAGGTGACCAAAGACTCGTGGCCACACGCGGGAGGAGCCAGAGTCTCAGCAGCAGAAAACAGACACCTGTGATTTAAAAAAAAAATGGGGGCGCCTGGGTGGCTCAGTTGGTTGGGCGACTGCCTTCGGCTCAGGTCATGATCCCGGAGACCAGGGATCGAGTCCCACATCGGGCTCCCTGCTCGGCGGGAAGCCTGCTTCTCCCTCTCTCACTCCCCCTGCTTGTGTTCCCTCTCTGGCTGTGTTTCTGTCAAATCTTAAAAAAAAAATGGGCAAGGGACACTGAGCAGCCCTTTCAGTAAGAGAGGACGGTTAGCACATGAAAAGGTGCTCCACTTTTGTCACCAGGGAAATGCAAATTAAGACCCAGTGGACTGCCCCTCACCTGGGGGACAGGGAGAGGGTCAATAGGGACCCAGCCCTGGGCTGGTGAGGAGGCTGAGAAAGTCGCCCTGCAGGATGGTGGGAATGGGGGGAGGACAGCTCTCTGGGGAACACTTTGGAGTTTCTACAGCCATAGGCTAGGATCCAGCAGTCTCACTCCTGGGCACGCACCCCAGGGGAATGAAAGCCAGGCCCACCCCGAAATGTGTGCACAAATGTTCATAGCAACCGAGGGAGGGCAGGTGGGACCCCTGTGTGCTGATGGTGCACTTCCTATGCACCTATGATCATTGCACAATTAAAGCAAACAGCAAATGGATCCCAGTACCCAGGTAGGCAGGGCTGGAAGCCAAGACCCAGCCCCGCGGCCCGGGGAAGCTGCCTTCCCGCTGGGCGGCCGGCCTTAGGCCCCAGGACAGGCGGAAGGGCGTCTGCACCAGAGAAGCAAGAGAAGCACGAAGTGCAACGGAAAAAGGCAGGTAAGAACGCCATTTCGAAGACATAATTACTCCAGAACCAGAAGAAAAATTATACCCATGGTACTTTTATGTTGCAAAAAAATCAAAGGGCGGGTGAACTCCACGAATCACGAGAGCCAAGAGAAGACAAAGGTGAGATGAGACAACAGGGCTGGAAAAAACAAGAAAACGAAGACAAAAAACGAAAGCTGACTCAGCTCCACACAGGGCCTAGTAATGCCATTCGCACACCCCTCCTCTGTGCACGGCCCCTTCCTGTGGCCCCAGGATGTCCTCTCCCCGAGGGCGGCAGGCCCAGGCTGGCAGTGCCCGACAGCACTCGGCCTTCCGGGATGCTGCCCCTCCACCCACGGGAGAGGCGGCACAGGTGCCCCCCCCAGCAGCTGCGACGGTGGGCGGCTGGCTTCCAAGCACGCTCCCATGGTGGCCGCGTCCAGGGCCGGGCTGAGATGCTGCCTGTTCTCCATTGTGAGTCACTGCCGCTCCGGGCGTGCCCATCAGTCCAGGACCTCTCCCCATCAGTCTGCTTCTCAGAGTACTGGACCCTCTCAGCGCTGGGCAGTCCTGGGCCCAGACCAGCAGCTGCACCCTGGGGGTTCGGAGCCCTAGCCCGGGTCCTCAGCCCTCAGCTCCACCAGTCAGGCCTCCCCCACCACCACCGCTGGGCCCCGGGCACCTGCCCCTGACAACAGCCTGAGGGAGCGTTAGGGATCTGCACACAGATGTGCTGCCGCTCCGGGTCTCCCGCCTCCCATAAACCCCTCTGGGTGTGAGGACAGGGCTGATGGGCCGCCGGGCCGCCTGAGGTCCCGCCACCTGCTCCAGGGGCTGGAGTGGGTGCCCGTGCCCAGAGGTGACGCAGAGGAGAGTCAGCATGACAGAGGCACTTGCTGGGCACGTGCTCCCCCGGACCTGCTCTGGGGCAAGCCTCCCACCAGTGCCTGCAGAAAAAGCGAAGTGTGAGCGCCCCATTTCTTTCCGGAACCCTCAACTGGTCGCTCCTCGCGCAGCACGGCTGACCGGGGGCACTGGCACGGCCGCTTCCCTCCCCCCGGCCTCCAGGGCTCAGGGCCAGCCCTCCACCCGCAGGGCCCCTCCGCATCTTCTGCACAGCCTCTGAGCCCCCCAGCGGCCCCCACCCTGCAGAGAGAAGCCACGAAGTCACACCCACGCCACGGTGGCCGGCAGCAGCTGTGGCTGTCCCGGCTGCCCTCCAGGGCCTGGCACGCAGTAGGTGCCCCGCGCACCATCACCGCTCCCCTTCCCTTTGAGCTGGCCCCGCCGTGGCTCTCCTCCTCGGCCCACCCTGGGAGCCGACCCTCCTATGTGCCTTGTGCATCTGCCGCTCTCCGGCTCGCCTCTGTCCACCTCCTGCAGACCACGTCTGGCCCGCCCCTCCGGCCACTGCCTGGATCCCTGGACTCGAGTCAGGGACAGGACGGTGACTGCGCTCTGCCCTGCTGCTGTCCCCAGCCCCTCTCCCCTCCAGACTGGGGCCACCCTTGGAGCCCCCACCCCTCCTCCACTAGTCTGGCCTCCTGCCCCCAGGGACTCAGGGATGCCCCTCCAAGACAGGCTGGCGGCTCTGCTTTCCCTTTGGGTTGACTCTCAGGGCCCCGCTTTCTAAAGCACCCTGGTCTGTTCTCCCCCACCTGTGCTGTCCTCACCCCACCGGACCCAAGCCACCCACACCCACGGGGAAGACCCTAGGCATCCTGGCCAGCTCCTCCCCACTCCCGCTCCCCGAGAGCAACCATGGTCCAATGGGCGCGGCTCCTTCAAGACCCTGTCTGGCCTGGCTCCTCGCTGGGGCCTCCTTCCTCTCTCCCCGGCCATTTGCCACAGCCATGGGCTAGCCCGAGTCGGCAGTCAGTGCCAGTCCCTGATACACAGGTCCTCGGAGGCCATCCCCGGTGAGACCACCCTGGGTTCCCTCCTGCAGGAGGAACCGAGGCCCCAGGGGCCCAGCCCCGCCTGGTCACCGGCAGCACGGCCCCCCTCCGCCAGGTGAAGGGGTCTGGCCGGGGTGGGGAGGGGGCTAGGGGTGTGTGTGCGGGGCTATCCGTCAGAGCCTCTCGTCGATGTCAGCACCTGGCAGGAGCGTCCCTGCATCCCAGAAGGCCAGAGGCTCCGACTCCATGCAGGGGTCTCGAGCGTAAGCCCCGACAGCCAGCTCCGGCACCCACAGTCTGAGCCCACGCCGCTCCCGCTGCTGCTGCTGCGAAGGCTCCAATCAGTGGAAGGGCCTCGAGAACAACACGGAGGTCCCCTGGAGAGAGGGAAGTCTGCAAGACAGGGGCGCCAAGTCCCGCCGGAATTTCCAGCCTGACTCCCGATTTCAGCCTTGAGAGCTCCAGAGCCTGGACGCCAATTCCTTAAAGCCTCAGTCTCTCTGGTTCTCCCTGGGGAACCCCTGGCTGACAGCCCAGCTGGGCCCTGGGGACGCAGCAAGGAAGAGTGGGGCCAACCCCCGCCCCAGGAGGAGAGCAGACCACGAGCCGGCTGTGTGGGCCAGACGCCGACGGTGCAACGCTGATGGTGCCATGGAGAAGGAGGAGAGGGGGCGGGCAGCTGCTCTATGGGTCTGGCCCCTCGCCGGGGCTTTGTCGAGGGAGGTGACAGGTGGACAGGTCAGGAGGTGGGGCAGGAGCCCTCGATGGCGGGCTGCCTCTCTCCCCACTCACACTCAGCACTGAGAGACCTGGGCACTGTGTGTCCCCCGTATTCCCAGGCCCCACCGTGAGGGCAGCTCTACACCAGCGGTGATCGGAAGGAACCGTGGAGACCTACACAAGACCATAGCGTGAGCGACTCCCCAAAGCCCTGGGGTCCTGGCTGTGTGCACCGTCGGGCAGGCCACTGGTTGGCCGGCCAGGCCACGGGGCCCCCTGGGGAACCTGGAGGGGACGGATGGGCCCGCGGCTGGCAGCAGGTGTGGGCACCAGGCGCTCAGAACTGGGGCCCGGGGCCACTTTCATGGCACAGGCTCTGCCATGCTGTCCTTCAGCCTGCCCCTGGCCGGGCCTGGGGGCCGATCGATCCCTTCATTTCCTAACACCACTGGTTGGATGCACGTCCCCTGAGCGTCACACGCACCCACAGGACAGAGCCCCCGAGACCGGGTTTGCGGGACGTCGGCCTGTGGCAGGTGCTGGGGGCCCGCAGAGAACGCCATGCTTGCAGCGAAAGCTGTGATTAGGTGCCCTGCCCTGCAGTTTCAAAGGGATTCGTCAGTGGGTGGATCTCCAAGGAGCAGGCTTAGGTACGTGCGCGCTGCTGGGCGGCCCCCTGGGTGAGCCCGGCTATTCGCTACTTCCTCGAACATAGTAACTCCGTGTCCTTCCGAGCTGGCTGCACGTCCATCCCTCGCTTGCTCTGTAGGTGCCGGACAGCCTGCTCGGGCGTGCGACGTGTTCCCCCAGAGCACGTGTCACCGGAGCTTTGACAACTCCGCAGTGCGCTGGGCCTCCGGGTCTCCTTGCTAGAGCAGGAGTGAATTCAGAGACGGGCATGGCCTCTGCTACCACCGCACTCCGACCGCGCTCTTCCTCGCCAGCGGGCCGGACTCAGAGGCCTTCCACACGGGCTTTCGGTCTTCCCCACACACTGGGGGAGGCGGCACTCTGCCCCGGTGTGGGAGGCCCGTGTGGCTCGGGTCCCCAGGCGACGCCCCACACCCCACATCCCCGTGAACGCCTATTCTCCATCAGCGCGCCCGGGAATGGGACAGCGCTCCGTCCCCGTTGACCTCGGTCGGCTCCCTGAGCCCCCTTCTCACCTGTACCGTGGTGGTCCTGGCTAACAGGGCAGCCGGGGGGGGGGGGGGGGAGTCCACAGACATAAATGGGACCGACCGTGGCTTGGAAGCGTGGCAGGGGCCCACGGGCCACAAAACTTAAAGGCAGCAGCTGGGCTGGCGTTCTTCTGGATTGCACAGGCCGAGAAGGTCTGTCCCACAACCCGAATGGGGGTCAGGGGCCCCAGGACCCCCGCCCTCTGCCAGGGGCGGCCTTGGTCTCCTTGGGCTGCGGTTAGTCAGGTACCTTGGGCTCCCGGCCCAGCAGGTGACTTCCTGTCTCGCTCTGGCTGCCCCTTCTCTCCCGTCTCCCACTGTGACCTGGAATGTGTCCCCTGCCCTCCGGCCTCCCCTTGGGGTTGGACCCCCGAGGCCTCTACTGGCTCCAGCCTCACCCGCCCCATCCAGCACCGTGAAGGTAAGTTCTCTTCGGTGAAGGATCACGACACTGCTCCGCGAAGATGCCTCCCGAGATGGGCAGAGGTCTGGGCTTCAGTCGTGCAGCACGCCGCAGCGTGGGAGCCAGTGCGCAGCCCGCTGTGCAGGGACGAAGGAGCCACACGTCCCACGGCGCGCCTGTGGCCGGGCCGAGGCGGACACCAGGCTGTCAGACTGGACACGCTCGGCTCCACACCCTCGAGGTGCAGCCGCCGCGGTGAGCCCTGCACTCTGAGAGCACGCACGTCCGGGCCTGCTGCTCCTCGCCGGCAGGCTCACCCAGGAGCTCAGGCCTCTTCCCCCGGGCGTGGCTCTGCTTCCAGAGCTCGCCACCGGCTGGCACAGGCGCACCCGTATCCGCGCCACTGCGGGACCTCCTGCTCGGTCCTCCCGCGGCCCCACCGGCTGGCCTGGGACAGCACGCACTTGCTCTCGCACAGGCCAGAGGACCAGTCCAAACCCGGGCTGCTGTGAGGACGGCTGCCTTCCCTAAGAAGGCCTTTCTTTGGGGTCCGTTTCCAAAAGGGAGAGACTCTGGCCAGATTCCGGAGCAGAGGGGACGGCCCCCGGTGTTGGTCCCTCCGCAGCAAGCAGACTGTGGGGACTGAAGGCTGGCGCGTCCACTTCCCACTGTCGCGGTGACTGATGAAAGCCGCGGCGACACACACGGACATTAACTTTATCTTTTTGCGACTCGGTTCTGAACAAGTTTGTAGATGCACAGCTCATCCTAAGATCACCATTCCACGGTGCCTAGTGACAGTCTGGCGGACGGACGGCTGTGGCCATCACATTTCCGTCATTCTGAAGGGCCTCTACTTGCCGCCCCTGGCGGTGAACTTCCGCACACTTCAGGCCCATGGGACCCCGTGACGTGTGGTCTGTTTGGACAGAGGCTGTGCTCCCAGGGTGCCACCTTCCAGGGCCGTCCACGCTCCGGTGGTGGCCAGTGCTCCCATCTTTGCTGGGGCTTCGCGACACTCCCTGTCCATCACATTTGGTCTATCCGCTCACGTGCGGACGCACATCTGGGTTGTCATCCCTGAATGGCGCCACTGTGAACATGTGTGGACAAGCTTCGTGGGGACACGTGTCCTCGATGCTCGCGGGTGGACACGTGGGCATAGCACGCTGTCACGAGGCAGTTAATGGTTGGCCTTCTGGGGGACACACCACTCTCCTTCCAGACCAGCTGCACCGTCTATATTCCGGTGGGCCGTGCAGGGGATGCAGGTGTCCCCATGAGCCCCCCACGTGCCCCCCACATGCCCCGACACCGGTCACCTTCCGGCACAAGCCCCTTCACCCTGACTGTAAGGACGGATTCGTGACACGGCTGAAAGCCACTCCCAGCAGCCGACTCAAGCCGTGGTCCAGAAGGGGCCCTCGGAGTCGTGGTCAGCACCCGGGAGCGCAGCCTCTGGGGGCTTCCCTGCTTTCCCCTCACTCCCAGCCCTTCCACGCCAGATCCCCAAAGGTGCCTCAATGACTCGCTCGTGTCCCGTGTGCTGTCCCTTGGGGCCACAGTCCCTGCTGGGATGGGGACAGTGCAGGGTGCTCAGGGGTGACCCAGCTCCCACGGCCAGCACGCCGCTATCACTGCACTCGGGCCTCGCCTTCCTCACCCAGAAAGGGGAGGTAGGAACAGCTCAGCCCTCAAAGGCTGCTGTGACGTGCACAGAGGGAAGGCCGGGTGCCCAGAGCCGGCGTGGCTGCCCTCCCGCCGCAGGCCGCGAGTTCTCGAGCACGCAGGGGACACGTCCCCACCAGTGGCAGCTGGATGCCTCCTGCTCGGGAGCAGCCGTGCGGATGTCGCCCCAGCTGGCACGGGAGTGCAGGGCTGCTGGCCAGGCCGCGGTTCCCACGGGCTGCCACCCCGCCCACATCAATCCTGCCCACGGGGCAGTCGGGAGATGGGGATTGTCGGAACAATGCCGAGGACACAGAAAGGCAGGTGTGTATCCGCACACCAGTCTGAACGTGCAAGCCACTCACACTCACAGAGCGTAACACGGGTGCCCGTATCTCTCCTTCGCGAGCCGCTCCTTGTTCCGCCTTTAAGCCGGGAGAAATCTGCTCGGTGGGAAGGCTTTGCCAGGCAAGCTGCTGTTTCCAGAGCTGGGGTAATTGCAAGTTGGACACCAAGTACCCGGACGGGACCCGGGCCGGCGAGCAGCGAGGACCCCAGCCGACAGCCCCCCGTCCTCCCTGGGGGAGCCCGGGTCTCACTGGCTCCCAACGGAGCGGGAGCAGGGGCGGGTGATCGGGGCACACAGCCTCTCAGTCTCAGTGGGCGCCAGGCACCCCAGCACCCGCCGGCCCCTACCAGGAGGCGACTTAGTCAACTGCTGCCGTGAGTGTGGGCTTGTGGGGAGAAGCCCCGCAGAACTCTGTAGAATGAAAACGTACACACACAAACTCGCGACGCTTCTCTCCAAGTGATGCTGTCATCTTCAGACGCATCCCGGGCCGGCTGCTCGCCCTCTCCAATGTTTCTGCCATTGCTTAAAGCATTTCTGCTCTTGCCACACTTCTGTTTTCGTATTTAAAAGAAAAATCACATTTTTTAGGTGTAAAAATTACACAAGCCCATTATAAAGGATGGGAGCTATGCAGAAAAGTTCAAGAAATGATCAAAGATATTTGTAATGTCTACAATTTCCAGACTAGAAAAGGGATTTCTCCAGGTAAACAAGAAAGGGACAGGTCTCTGTACCACAAGGGGGTCAAAGATGCAGCCGGCGATTCACGGGAGAAATCCCAGACTCAAGTTCATGACGTGAGGCTCAAATGATTAGCGAACAGGAAATCATGAATCCAAACCGGAGCTACCCCTCGCCCCTCACCCGGCAGCGTCAGGAGGCTGCGGGCACAGGTGGCGAGGGGCGGCAGGGGAGCCTCTCGGGCACGCCGTCCACAGTCGGAGCCGGTTGGCGCCACTGTTGAGCAGACCGCAATCCCAGAGGCTCCCTGGCTACAGGCCGTCTCTGGCCCGGGTACCCAGCAGGGGCTGGGGGTGGGCTCTGCTCCCCACGGTGCCCGAGGGCGGCAGCTGATGGAGGCCCCATCAGCGAGAGCGGGGGCCAGGCAGGCAGGACCTGGGCCGTAGAGTCCCTCGGCCCTCCCGGGGACAAGCTGGCCCTCACGGAGCGGAAGGGCCACAGGTGGTTCCTCGAAAGCCTCACTTATAAAAGCAGGCGGTGAGGCGGCCCGGGGACTGTGGGTGGCGGAGGAGAGGAGGCAGGGAGGCGGGACTGCGAGGTCCCGGATCTCACCCCGGCTTCCCTGGTGCAGCCAGGACGTGCTCAGCCCCCGAACGCACGGGCCAGGGGGAGAGGAGACGGTCCTCCGAGGCCCTGGAAGGAGCACACTGGCCCACCAACGGATGTCCCTAAGAAATGCCCCCACAGCCCTGCAAGGACACGTGTCTCCCAAGATCATTTTCAGAGAGAAAGCAAAACCACGGCTCTCAAGGACATAAAACAAAACTTCAGTTAGCGACTGACCTCTGCTTGCTGACAGTCCGACCAGCATGGTCACCTTCCTGGACGGGAATCCGAAGACAGACCACCCTGATGCCAGGAGGGATACTGAGAGGAGCGCGGCGTGGGTGCAGGCAAACTGGTCCCTCCCCTGAGGTGTCCCCCGGGGGGACGGCGTCAGCGGGTGACCCCCGGGGGGGACGGGGTCAGCGGGTGACCCCGGGGGGGGACGGCGTGTCAGCGGGTGACCCCGGGGGGGGACGGCGTGTCAGCGGGTGACCCCGGGGGGGGACGGCGTGTCAGCGGGTGACCCCGGGGGGGACGGCGTCAGCGGGTGACCCCGGGGGGGACGGCGTCAGCGGGTGACCCCCGGGGGGGGACGGCGTCAGCGGGTGACCCCCGGGGGGGGACGGCGTCAGCGGGTGACCCCGGGGGGGACGGCGTCAGCGGGTGACCCCGGGGGGGACGGCGTCAGCGGGTGACCCCCGGGGGGGGGACGGCGTCAGCGGGTGACCCCCGGGGGGACGGCGTCAGCGGGTGTCCACTAGTGCGTACGGGTGGGCAGAGGCTGGCCGGACCCCACAAGGCCTTACGAGTAGTTTTCAGGGTCCCGGGTCTGGCTCTGAGCAGACACGCGGTGCTGCTGTGGGTCCCCAGGCCTCGCAGGGCTGTGCGACAGTTCAGAAGCAGAGTCAGACTGGAATCCAGTGACTGGAGCGTGTTGTGTAGACAGCCATGGTTAATGTGGAAACACAATGAGCCCAGGCTCTGCGAGTCTGGCCCTGCCAGGGAAGGGCGGTGCGTCCACGCAGCAGGACGTGTGTGTCACCCGAGACGCTGTCGCAGAGCCCACAAGGCAGCCAGACACAGCACCCGTCAGGTACCGTGGCCACGTGGACAGCGTTGAGTAGAGAAACACGAGGAACAGAGGGTGGCGTGGGGCCCGTAACACGTCTGTGCCCACGGAACGCCGGCAGCAATCCAGCCGACTGCAGGACAGCCACCTGCCACGGGGATGAGCCCGGGGGGCACACGCAACAGCTCAGCAAACACAGGAGCTGAGGGTGTGCGCAGCCTGGCTCCGAGAGCGACAGGAGCCCCCAGGGACGCAGCCTAGGGCAGGGGTGGACACAGGAGCCCGCCTCCTGCCCGCCAGAGCCCGGCCCCGCGGCCCCAGGAGGAGTCCTGACAGAGGCCCTGGGGGCCCGGAGCCCATGTGCAGGAGGGCCCCACGACCTCACGGGTCCCGCCGGAGGAGCAGGCGCACTTGCTGGGGGAAAGAAAGGGGCTAACTTAAAAAAAGAAAAAGGTCTGCGGTGTCTCAAGGTAAACATTCTCGTTTGATTCCTTTTTCGTGCTCCCTACGAGCGCAGACCCCCTGCCCTGAGACGGGAGAGGTGCGGTCAGCCGGCCTCCAGTGTCCCCCACCCCAAGCGCCCGCGGGACAGCGCCATCCCTCCGCCGCCTCACACGAATGGCTGGATTTGCCGGCCCTCTGCGGTGGGACTTGCAGCCAGCTGGAGGTCTTCCCGCAGCTGAACTACATGCTCTCGGCAAGACGGGGTCCCCCTTCACAGGACGGGCTCGCTTGAGTTTCGGCTTTGGCCGGGGTAGAGCGAGCCAGGGGCTCCCCGGGTATCCCGACGGCTTCACGGAACGCCCTCCAATACTAGAGGCAGCACACGCGGACAGCCGCCCGAGGGCAGAATGTCTCAGCAAGCTGCGCCCCTGGGAGGCGGGGTGAAGGGCAGATGAGGGCAGTGGGGCCTCGGAGCGTCCGGCCTGGCGGGGCCGAGCGAGCGCCAGTGCAGGCGTCCAAGGCCTCGGGGTGGCAGAGAGCCAGAAGTTCACTGTCCCATGGCTGGCACAGGGACGGGGCGCTGTCCTGAGCCTGGCACACCGTCGTGCTCCCCACGGTCCAGCCGCAGGGACACAGAGGGGAGGGCAGTCCACGTCTCCTTAGGACCCGGGCCTCACCGGGCACCGCAGCAAGGCGTGGCCACCACGGCCAGGCACAGTTCCGTGCACACTGGGCGGCAGGGTCTGCCCGGGCTGCAGGGGACGACTGAGGGCGGGAGGAGCTGGGCGCGGGGCCAGGGCACGGCGTTCTTAGGGAGGGGGCAGCCGCAGCTCCGAATCAAGGGCCAGATAAACGGACCGTGGCTTGGGACACCACTATCGCCCAGCCCTGCGCACAGCGTGAGCGCACTGAAGGGCAGGAGGCGGGTGGGAGGCAGAATCCGGGCCAACACTGCAGGACTCTGGTTGCCGGCCAGCTGCCTAGGCGCGGGGACAGGGGAACCGGGTATCTGGTCAGGGTCTGCAGGTCCCCCACGGAGGGGTGCACCCTGGTTGGTGGCCCTCGGAGGCCCTGCCCCAAGCGTCGGGGGACCCGCAACCATGCTCGGAGACCCGACGCCTCACCCACAGTACTGTGTGCGAGGTGTGCCACATTCCTGGCGTCTCCATCGTGCACAGCGGCGGCTTCTCTGGAGAGCCTGTGAGCAGGAGGCCGGGCCGCCGCAGCCCGTGGGAACGTCAGTCACGGCTTGCCCTCAAGTCAGGAGATCTGCCGCGGGTGTCCCCCAAGGCCTCCAGATCTCCGTCTGGAGAGAGCGCTAGGTCAGGCACCGGGAAGGGACACACAGCCCTTCTCAGCATCTACAAACCAGAGAAGGCGCGGGCTGGCAGGGAGCGCGCACCCCAGGGGTGAGACTCGGGCTCCACCGCGTCCCCCAGGTCACCGTCCTTACACCTCTGTCCACCCGGTGCAAGGGCTGGGGCCCCCAGCTTCACCTCGTGTGTCTACAGTGTGAAGCATAAGATGATCCTCGAGCTCCCTGCTTTTTTCAGAAGGGTCCGAGGCCCACACCCGCCCCTGCCGTGTGCATAGGAACACAGTGCCTTTGTCCTGAGCGCTTTGCGGAGTCTGGGGGAGTCAGGCGTCCACAGAGGTGACCCTCCCCTCCAGGAGATGGGCAGCACAGCCAGTGTGCCCCGAGCTCCGACAGAACACGGCTCAGCAGGAATGGGGGACACACTGCTGACACGGGGTGATGCTGGACTCCTGGCTCTCCCTCCAACTGGCTCCTTCTGCTGTCCCTGCCTGAGCCCCCGCGGCCCCGTCTCTGCCCGTCTCCTGCCACAGCTCCCTCTGTGGCCTGGCCACCACGGGTCCCCCATCCAGACCCACGAGGAATAGCCACTCTGCTCTTCTGTGTCAGCCCCAGGCTCGGGCCTGACCTGCTCGCCCCGATGCGGGGTCTCGGGGCCTCATGGCCTATGGCTTCAGCACACGGCTGACCAGGCCAGCGGAGGCGGCCCCAGGAAGTCCGCGCCTGGGCCGTGTGGGCTGCCTCAGTGGCACCGGGGACATGGGAGGCTCTGTGGGCAACCGTGCAGGAGGGCTCACTGCTGCGCTGAGCATTCACAGAGGTAGTGAGGGCATGAAACCCCGCGGTGCAGAACAGAGCGCCTCGAGTGCAGGCTGGGTCTGGCCGGGAGCCTCCCAGCGCTGGCTCAGGAAGCGTCCCCGAGGAAAATGGGCTACTATTCTGAGGAAACAACTTCTTACTTGAGAATTTCACTAGTAGAGACAAACAAAAGGGACTCCCAGGTTTACAGACAAGTCGCCTGTTCTCTTGGCTTCCCGTTAGGAGCCTCCCGTAAGCTGCCTTTGGATGGGGGGCCCGGCGGCAGCGAGCCACACAGGTGACCCTGCAGCTGGCACGGGAAGAGTTCAGGCGCTTTTGGGGAGGAGCTGGTTTCTCTTAAAGATTTATTTATTTCAGAGAGAGAGAGGGCAAGCCTGTGTGCAGAGTGGGAGGGGCAGAGGGAGAGGGAGCCCCCCAAGCAGACACGGAGCTCAATCCCAGGACCCTGAGGTCACGCCTGAGCCGAAATCGAGATGCTTCACTGATTGAACCATCCTGGTGCCCCCTGAGGAGGGGTTTCTAATGGGGCTCCGCAGCCCAGGGGAATGCAGAGGGCAGGGGGTCCCTGATACGGGGCATCAGAACAAACCCAGGTAGGCATCGGGGAGGATGGCTGGGAGGCCCTTCCCTGAGGCTAGCTCCCCATTCAAGTGGTGAACACGTCACGTCACTATGCCCTTTCCTTTACGAAATCGAGATATTAGATGACCCCTCTCGATGGGGGGGGACAACTGAGAGTCTCTGCCTCTTTTTCTGGCTCATGATTTTCCTAAAGCAAAGCCTCTGGTTCCCAGCTTTTATTTCTGTCCAGATATAAAACCTAGAATTACTTGGGCACATGCTTCCATTCATCAAATCCTGACCAGCCAGGGGCTGCTGCCTACACATCTCTCCCTCTGAAAGCCCAAATGTACGGCAGTAATTGTGGCTTTCTCTCCACCCCTACTCTGCCACCCCCAAATCCTGCAGATCTGCACCCAGGGTGAGCGTGGACCGTGCCTTCCTACGAGAAAGCAGCTGCCTGCCTACCTCTTTGTTCCGACGTGTGCACGGCCGCAAACGATGGATCCAGAAAGGGGTAAAGGGGCTCAAAACGATCCCAAGCCAAATGAGTGGCCAGCAGGCTGCTGAAAAAAACTGGGCTTTTGACCAAGACGGTTTTGGCAAGCAGGACGCAGGCTTCCTGTGTCTCTGCCGCAGCCCAGAGCCCAGCGTAAGCAGAGTCTGTGGCCATACCTGCTCCGTGAGCGGAGGCCTCCTCACCTGCGCCAGCCACGCCCCTCGTCTGTGGGAGCAGGGCTGGCGGAGCCAGAGGCCGCAGGAGCACCCGCTGAGGCCTGCCGCGAGGCGGACGTGAGTCACTAATTCCCTCTGAAAGCACGTGGCCACACCGACATCGCTCCCTGTCCTCGAAGCACTGACTGTTCCGACGTGGGGTATTGAAACACATGCGGGGTTACTTCAACTCTGGGGCTTGTAGGGGTTCTAGGATCTTTGTGAAACGAAATCGCGGCTGCTCTGAAGTCAGGAGATCTGACATGGCGTCCAGCAAACCCTCCCGGTCTCCATCTGGACAGAAGGCCAGGGCACAGGGAAGGGACACAGAGCCTTTCTCAGCCCCGACAAACCGCCGTGTGTGCAGGACGGCAGGGAGCGTGCACCGCAGGGCTGAGGCTCAGACTCCACCACGTCCCCGGGTGCCGTGCACACAGGCTGGGAGGGATGAGTCCGCATGCGGAGGGAGCCGGCCCCCACCCAAGCAGTCCTGACCCCACGGCAGACCGTGGGGGATGCTGCCGTGGAGAACGAGCTCGTTGTGGCCGAGACATCAGGGACAGCCAAGATAATTAAACATGTTTTTCTTTTCCTTCCTCTGCTTAATGGTTGGTGAGGCCCTTAGTCCCACAGCCACTTCACGGCTGGCTGGGTGCCCAGTGCGGTCCCGGGCACGGAGAGAGCAGGCGTCCCAGGGAGACGCAGAGCGGCCAGCTCAGCCACTGCGGGGACGCTTTCACCTGTTAAACACACCCTCCCCAAAAAGGAAGGAGGGAAGAAAAAAGGAAGGAAAAAGGAGAAGACGGCAGGGGAGGGGAGTAGGAGCAAAGAAGAGGGGAAGGGGGGGGATGATGGAGGAAAGCAGAGGAAGGGAAGGAAAATCAGGGGAGAGAACGGAGGGGGAAGGGAGGGGGAAGGGAACAAGGACAGGAAGGGAGGAGAAAGGGGGGAAGGGGAGGGGAAGGCACAGAAAAAAGAGGAGGGGAGCAGCGGAAGGGAGGGCAGGGAGGGGAGAGGAAGGGATCGGGAGGAGAGCAGGGAAGCCGGGGAAGGGGAGGGGCTGGAGAGCAGTCTGGGCCTCCTCTGCACTGAGCACTACTGGGGCGCCCACTGCGCATCTCAGTGAGCCCGGAGCCCCAGCCCCAGGAGCAGGTGTAGGAGCAGGTGCCTGAGCGAGCGGCGGCCGGTGCAGCCTGTGTGGCCGAGGAACTGACCTCTACGTGGCACTGAACTTCAAGCGCCCAATGTCCACAAGGACAGACGGCCAGGGGCCTGTGCACGGCTGGGCGGCAGCTCTGGGGGAGGGCGCTCCCCGCTCAACAAGACTCGCCGTTGAAACGCTCACCTCTATAGCAAACCGGCGAAAAGTCTTCCTTTCCTTTTCTACGTAAAGAGACGTGGTTTTCCCTCCCAGAAACCTTCTGGGTGCCGGCCTCCATCTCAACAAACCAAACCCATCGCAGCACACCGTCAGGGACGTGTAAGCCAACACGTGCACGTGCACACGCGCGCGCACACACACACACGCGACAGGAGCAGAGGATGGAGGGAAACGCCACGGAATCGGCTTCATTTCTTGAAGTCTGAAGAAACCAAGTGCCAACTCTGTAGGACACAGAACACAACTGTAACGAAATGCTACTCAGAGCTGGTGTTTAATAGCAGATTTTTCTTCCCAGTGATATTTATGGATCATTGCCAAACAAAGCCAGAAGGCCGCGAAGCCTCCCAAAGCAAGAGGCCCCATCCCTCGCCCAGCTACTCCCCAGAGCAGCCCGCTCCCGGCCGGGCTGTTTCTCCCACAGCACGGTTTTCGGGCCATCAATCCCCCACACACACACGTTTTAAAGCCATACAGAGTCCACAGGAGCGGGGCACACTGGAATCTTCTTCGTCGCCGTGGTGCAGAGCACGGAGGGTGGCCCATCACTTCAGCCAGATCCACTTGTCGCCTACGTCCGCGTTGTACCCGGGACAGTACTTACGGCCCGGCAGCTGTGGGAGGGAAGGCCGCGGTCACCAGGGATCACAGGCACATGAGCCCACAGCATGCAGGCGGGGTGGCTTCTGGCCTGGGAAGCAGCATGTCTGTTCTCAGGCTCAGAGGGTCATCATTTGAACCACCCACTCACCCCTCCAGAAGGCACGGCTTTCGCCAGCGCTCAGGCTGGAACAGCACACTCTCGGGAGAACTCAGATGCGCTGACCACGGGGCCCTCCGCCCTCCACCATCTACAGACCAGGTGAGGGAAGCGGATGACGGAGGGAGGCAAATGCCAGCCCCAGCTCAGTGGGAGCCCCCAGGAGTGGGGGAGGAAGCCGACTGGGCCCAGGAGGGCTATCTGTCAGGGCCAATGGGACTGAGGTCTCCTGCGGGGCCTCCCACGGCATCCAGAGGGACCACGCTACATGGCCACAAGCCCACTCCCTCGGGCAAAGGAGTCTGCAGCAAGAGCCAGGGGCCGTGGGCCCGGGCATCCACAGAAGGCAGCCTGCCGTGGCACAGGGTGGGCCTGTGACGCAGCCCCACATGGCCACGGAAAACTCGAGCACACTAGGTTTTCCCAAGTTATGTAGTAAACAAATTACTGAATTTACTTTTTCATATTTTCAAGTCAATGTGAACAGATTTGTACACCATACATATAAAAATTTTCCATGTTTTGCCCATGAGTATTAATGTATTTAAAAAAATAAATCAGTGTTCCCCTTCTCATCAGGGGCTCTGAGTGCCATGGCCAAGCCTGACAGAGCTCGGACGGCAGCCGGCTCGGAAGTCCTGCACCCACGTTCTCGCCCCTGCAGGTCACGGGGATCTGCAGGGCTTCTGTAGCCTGTGGGGGCAGTCGCGCTGCCAGGGGGACCGGAGCAGGAGACCAGTGCAGGTCGGCTCTGCTTCTCGAGCCTGGGACACGCCGTTAACGGAGACATCCACAAATCTAAACGGAAAACCAAAGGCAAGACCCAGCTCCCCAGCAGCGCAGAGTCTTGAGAGGAGACTGGCAAGGGAGCCGGCACCGCACCCCCACAGGCCACGGCAGCACCGCAAGGGTGCGTGTGCAGCTGCCCGCGCAGAGCGGGGACACCAGGGAAAGGCCGGCGCCTGGGCTGCTCCACAGGCTATGGGCCATGGCGAGCGTGAGGAAGACGTCAGGCTACCCAGCAAGCACTTGGGCGAGAGCAGCAGCAGACAGGGCGCCCAGACGAGGGCTGCGGGGACTAAGACCTGGGTCTGCTTCCTTGGGCCTCAGGAAGCCCCACGTGACAGAGGAGCGGAAGGCCGGTGGTGGCCCCAGGGAAGCACAACACCCAACCTGGCAGGGGACACCACGTGGAGAAGGTGAGGGGCAGCGGGAAAGTCAGGCTGCGGCTGTAGAGACAGGGCCGTGCTGGGGGTCCACGGCTATGCTGCCACCATCACCCAGCAGCAGGGGCGGAGGGGACGCCACGAACTGATGAAGGGGCCCGGGAAGAGCACAGAGAAGATGCCACGGAGACACTGGGCCGCGCATGAAGGTGGTCTGGGTGGGGGCGGGGCAGCTCTGGGAAGCTGCGACGATGACGACTAACAGCATGTGGGTCCGTATGCCCAGAGGTGTGGCAGAGACCCTGTGCCAAGGTGGGGGTGTGTGTCAGGCAGAGCAATGCCCCAACCCCCAGATCCTGGGTCTGCGAGACCTCACACGGCACAGGAGGGTCTGCAGATCACCCAGCCTGTCCACGCGAGCCCGGGGTTGGGCCCACGAGAAGGTCAGACCAGAGGAGGAGGGGAGACCGCGGAAGTGGAGGCCAGGTAATGGGGCCACGAGCCACAGGGTGCAGGTGTGTCTCCAGGAGCTGAAAGCAGGCAGGAAAAAGACCCTGCCCTAGAGGGGCCACAAGGAACACAGCCGTGCCACACCCTACCACCTCCTTCTGACCTCTGGAGCCACAGGGCAGCTCAGGACACACACGGGAACGCTCTGGCCTCGGAGATGGAGACGCTGGGGCATGTCTATACACACTAGGGGGCATGCGGAAGGCCACGGGAGACACTGGGCGACTGGTTGGGAACAGGACAAGGGGGACATGCTGGAGCGCCCCGAGCTCGCCCCCCACCCCGCCCCCACCCGGAGAGCCAGCAAAGGGCCACGAAGGCACAGCAGCCCCAGCAGGAAAGTGCGGTGTGACTTCATGGCACTCCCACTCTAGGCTCACCAGAAGGGGACTCGTCCTCCTGAAGGATCACCCCAGCACTGTGTCCAGGGAACAGAGAGCTGACCTGTCAGGGAAGAACTCGGAAGGCTCTCAAAACGTCACCCATGCCTGCGGCGAGCCGCTCTGTCAGCGTGGTCCCCGGGGCTCTCAAAGCAAGGTGTCCCTGACGCCGGCAGCCCCGTGAGGGAGGGCGGTATGAGGCACACATGTGGCTCTGCGCGTGTCCTCGCACGGCAGGTTTTAGGCCACAGACCAAGTACAGCTGGCAGACCATCAGCAGCTATGCACGGCCTGCTCCCCGGCCCGCTCGCGGTGGTGGGACACTGGCCTCCCATCTCTGGACCCTCAGGGTCCCCTGCCAGCGCATTTAAGCGAATGGGGACCCCGGGGAGGGTTTCCGCTCAGAACGTTTCACACCGAGGGAATGCAAAACAAGCTTTTTCTTTTCCGTTACTTCCTGTCTGCACCTGCTCATCTAAGTAAACCTGCAAACTACCAAAACTCAGGTCACACCTGTCCCATGAGAAAACACACCGGTGACGTCCTGAGAAGAGGGTGTGTCGTGCAGGGAGCGCCACTCGGGGTCCAGCACTGAGATGCGGGCCTGGGCCAGGCCACCGCTCACGGTACATCCACATGCAGGTGCACACCTGCAGAAAAGCGCCGCCAGCCCCGCCCAGGCCTCCTCCTCTTCACCCTTCCCTCCACCCGCTCCCTAGAACGTGGGTGCCGGCCCGTCCACGGAGAGAAGGACCACCCATCGGGGAGAACTCAGTGGGACGGAGCTGCCGAGCGCCTCCAGGCTACTGGGGTTCTAGTCTTTGTTGTTTAGTTCTCCCAGCCAAGCTCACTCCTGATCTTTACGTCTCCCCTCGTGCACAGGAAAATACCTCAGAAGAAATTCTGACTAGCAGAAGGTCCCCTCTTCACTACCTACGTGATTTCCTTCGAAAGCTCTGTGAAGATACTACATGAACTGCTACTTAGGAAATGTTTAGAGGAGGAGGGAAGTGAGGGGGAGGGGAAGGGAGGGGGAGGGGAGGGGAGGAGAGGTGGGCACACTGAAGTGGCCTGAGTGGGGCTGTGGGCACACACGGCAAGGGAGGAAGACGACCAAGGCCATCCAGCCCATCAGTGCTCCCTGTCCGAAGTCCCACACGGCGCCCAGCACACAAGGACAATGTTGCACGTGCCGGACATCTCACTTGGTGGCATGATGCCCAGTCTAATACGTCCAGGAAGCTGTCTCCCCACATTCCCCATTTTCCATTAGGAGTCAAAGTGTGAGTTCACTAAAGAGAAAACCCCTGCAAACCACAAAAACACAGAATCAAAGCCCTCTTCCAGCGGGGTGGCCGGCTGCTCTGTGCCCCAAATGCTGGTGAGCTGGCCTCCGTGTGGGGAGGGCCCCACGCCCCCCTGAGCCTGGCTGTATGGGCTGGGGGGCAGGGGACCCTCCCACTGGCATCATCCTGATGGGCACGGCTAAATGGAGCCAGGGGAGCACAGCATTCGCAAAATCATTCCCATCTCCCCAGATCATTTAATTGTGCAAACTCTGTGTGTCAAAAGTCACGCCTAATTTCAACTAACATTTACAACAGCTGGAACTGTGGCAGCACACGACAGCTTCCTGGGCAGCCCCAGCCATGCACACAGACACGCACGCACACACGCACCGCTGGCCGCCACCCCCGTGATGGTACGTGCAGAAGCAACCTCTTGCAGGGCTGCCTCTCAGGGGCCCAGGAGCTGGGGGACAAGGAAGGTCCGTTAGTGCTAACTGAACACTCTTCATACGTTTTGTCTTTTCCACCACACGCACTGCTGTTTTGTTTTTTTCCCTAAAAGAAAGCCTGTGTGGCTTGTCCAGGACCCAGAATCCAAACCCAATCCTCCAGCTCGGGGTCCGGCCCCAGCACTAGGCCGCCAGCCCCTCCAGCGCGGCGCACTCAGCCCTAGGCCTGTCCCGCCCGCGCGGCCAGCCCCTGCTCCGGGGAGTGTTCCTGATGAGAAATGACCCTTCGGTGTGCCCTTCAGGTTTATGCGCTCACGGGGAGCTTCTAGAAGCCGAACTGCTTGCCTCAGGACCAAACAAACACATGCTGACACAAGCAATCAGAATGGCTTTCACTGAATCCCACAAGGCTCTGGTCCAGATCTCGACGCTCTGCTCCCACTGTGCAGGTGAGTCAGGGCTCCCACGAACCCGTGTGAACTCAGGGCCTCCTGCAGGGTCCGCAGACCATGGCCTGCAGGCCAAACCAGCCGATGAGCACTCTGTAGAAGCAAGGCCCCTGAGCTCGGTCCTGCGGCCAGCTCACCCTCCGCTCGTGGCAGAACCGAGCCCCTGGGGCAGCAGCGGGGGCGGGGCGGCTGCAAAGCTCAACTGTTTGCTGTCTGGCTCATCTTAAACAACATGCTGCCCGCTGCCCTAAGAGAAGGTGAGCGGAGTGGGACGCGGGAGCCGGGCAGCTCGAGGGGTGGCTTCGGGGACGGCCGAAACAGGTACCTGCAGTTTGCCAAGTGAGGCCACGGAGTCTGCGGGTGAGTTCTGGTTCTAGGAAACACTGCCCGCTGTGCAAGGCCACAGGCCGGGTGGGGATTTGTGCCCAGAGGTGGCTGATGAGGTCAGACGTCGCACAGGGAGGCTTCTCCCAGCCGCGTCCGTCACGCACACGGCGGGGACACTCGGGAGAGCTGCACACAACCCAGCCGAGAGTAATGACATACATTAACTCATTCTCCAGGAAAAAAACTTTGAATTCCTTCTCCATGTGAAGCATGCTGTGCCCTAGTGTCCTGAGAGGCACGAATAAATCCCATTTTCTCTAACCTCACGAAACACACAAAACATGGACAGCTAGTCAGAAGGTGGAGGCCTCAGAGGATAGGGGAACTGGGTCTGACCCACAGGCTTTTTTTTTTTTTAAGATTTTATTTATGTATTTGACAGAGAGAGAGATCACAAGTAGGCAGAGAGGCAGGCAGAGAGAGAGGAGGAAGCAGGCTCCCCACCGAGCAGAGAGCCCGATGCGGGCCTCGATCCCAGGACCCTGAGATCATGACCTGAGCCGAAGGCAGAGGCTTTAACCCACTGAGCCGCCCAGGCATCTGGGATCAGAGGCTTTAGGCACAGACAGGACGTGGTTGGCGGAGAGGAGGAAGCGGCTAAGGGGCAGGCGGGTAGTGACGAGACAGTGGAGAGCATGGCCTGCGGGAAAAGCCACAGTGACCGCAGCCCACTTGGGTCCCCACAGACCTGGCCACAGTTCTGCTGCTTGACGGGCCACATGAGGGCCACCAGACCAACCCACGCCCCCTAATGGCCGCAGCTTCCCCCACCATCTCCCAGGACAAAGGGGCAGAGAGCTAGAGGGGAGCGCCGTAAGCAGAAAGCAAGGCCTGTCAAACTGATGGGGACGCACCTGGTCTGCGGCCGAGCACATCCCTGCATGTGTGGGGTGACGCTCCTGGACGCAGGCAGAGCCCCCCACCCCCAGGAGGAAAGGGAGCTCCTGGGAGCCGCTGGGTGCTTGCCCAGGGCTGAAGGACTGAGCTCCCAGCCGGGGCTCACCACACACATGGGTACCGGGCTAACCCTCCCTACAGGCCAGGCTGCTCAAAAGTCACCAAAAAGGGGGCACCTGGGTGGCTCAGTTGGCTAAGCAACTGCCTTCAGCTCAGGTCATGATCCTGGAGACCCAGGATCGAGTCCCACATCGGGCTCCCTGATCAGCGGGAAGCCTGCTTCTCCCTCTCTCACTCCCCCTGCTTGTGTTCCTTCTCTGGCTGTGTTTCCCTCTGTCAAATAAATAAAATCTTAAAAAAAAAAAAAA